>QAXK01006275.1:0-29434 GCA_004335735.1 Chlorella sp. KRBP
ACTCCCAACGCTGAAGCGGCAGGGAGAGCAATCGTCAGCGGACGACGGCTGCAATTGCTGAGGCGACGCCCAGGTGCGCGAGGCGATGGTTTCTGCACCTGCTCGGGGGCGATGGGGAAAGTGCCCCCATCCCAGCAGTCCTCCGCACCCACGGGCAGCCATTGCGGGCATTGGGAGGCAATCGTTTACGCACCGCGAGCCTGTGCTGCTCGTGTGGACTTCCGACCATGTGACGTTTGGCGAGTCCCCCTCCACCCCACCATCGTCGCCCATTCGCACTGCACACTGCACAGGATGTTCATCGACAACCTGGAGCTCACGCTGGGCGAGTTCTGCGACCTGATTCAGACGGATGAGACCGACGCCGGCGTGTTGGCAGCGGAGCAGTCGCATCGCGGCGTGGGGGCGTGCCAGGACGCCTGGGCTGCGCCGGTGGGCAAGGCGGCCATCGCCGGCAAGCCGTCCTGTAGCTCCTTCCTCTCAGACTCGTCCGCAGCGCCAGCGATGGTGAGCACATTGGGTCTCAACGACACGGACCCCAGCGAAGAGGCCCAGGAGGGGAGAGCAACAGGCGCAGCGCACCAGCCCCTCGCACAGCAGCCCACAGGCCCTCGATCAGTGGCCGCAGGGCCGCAGCGACAGTCGCGCGAGAGCGCGCAGATTCCCTGGGCCGAATGTTGGGGGAGTACGTCTTGAATGAGGAGCAGCAAAGGAACGCCAAACAGCACGGAGGGGGCAGATCTGGCCCTGTTGGCCCGACGTGCGCTGGACTGGCGTGCGTGTTTCTGCCCGCAGATGGCGTCGCACCCCGCACCGCCAGGCGCCTGGGCGTCATCGCACACACACCACCTGGGTGACGCATCGCTGCACCTCGGACAAGGCAGGGCGCCCTCGGACAGCGCCGCAGCCATGCACTCCCAGCAGCACCACCATCTGCACGGCAGCGCCGCCAACCTCTCCGCCCTCACCAACAGCTGCTACCTCCCCGAAGGCTCCCCGCATGCCTCCACCGTGCACATGGCCCACCTCATGCAGCCAGGCGCGCCTTCCATGCATCCCTTGCAGCAGCAGCAGCAGCAGCACCTTTGTGGCACCACCACCAGCGGCCTGCAGGTGCACATGGCGGCGTCGGGCAGCCTTGCCGCCGGCGGGATGCCCTCGCCCGGGGCTGAGGCCTCCATGCTAGAGGACGACGACCTGGACGCCATCTCGCGCCCGCCGGCGTCGCACACCTCGGGGGAGAAGCAGCGGCGCGACCGGCTCAACACGCTGATCGACAAGCTCGCGGCCGTGGTGCCCGCGTCTGATCCCAGCCACAACGGCTCAAGCGGCAGCGCCGGCAACGCCGGTGAGCGTGCACACACACATGCAAGTTCTCGTCTCGCAGGCAGCGCAAATGTATGTGCGCAAAATGACCAGGAGCTCACCCATCGCCCTGCTTGCTCTTTGCGCCCCGTGCGCCACAGGCAGCAACACGGCAGCGCGGCGGCCCAAGCACACGGTGCTCACCGACGCAATCCGCCTCATCCGCTCCCTCCAGGAGCACGTCCGCGCTTGCCCGCACGCCTCGGGCTCGCCCTACCCCTACAACACCAGCAGCAACCACAGCAGCAACTCCACCGCCGTCCCACCGCCACCGCCTCTCCCTCCGCCAGCCCCCTCCCGTGCCGCTAGCCTGCCCTCCTCCAACAAGTCCGGCAGCCCCACGCCCACCACGCACCCTCTGCTCCTCGCGCCGCATGAAGGCGGACACATGCCCCCCGGCACGGCCCGCTCCCACCCCAGCATCCTCGCCGCCGCCGCCACCACCACCACCACCACCACCATGGCCCCCCACGCCAACGCCGCCAACGGCAGCTCCGCGCAGCTGGGGCCCCTCGACATGCCGCTGCCGCTTGACATCCCGTCGAGCGCTACGGGCGTCATGGTGGAGGCGCCGGTGGGTAGCAGCACCTGGCGCCTGCGCGTGACGTGCAGGGACCGGCCGGGGCTCCTGGCCGACGTGGCCGTGGCGCTGAGGGCGCTGCCGCTGACGGTGGCGCACGCGTCCGTCACCACCACGCCAGAGGGCAAGGCGCAGCAGGTGCGCGCTCCCACGGGCTGCAGCTCTGGCTTGCTCTCTTTGTCAAAGTGCAGCTTTCCCTCAGCTGCTTACACACATGCCACGTCGCTTGCTGCTGTTCGCACCACCCATCACCTCAGCCGCCCTACTCACACCACACCATTCGATTCCACATGTGCTGCGTGCAGGTGTATGAGGTGTCTGTGCTCGACACCTCCCTGGCCCCCGAGGAGATCCAGTGTGCCATCAACGCTGCCCTCTACGCCCACCTGCTCTCCGGCAGCAACGCAACCGCCACCAACACCGCCACCGCCCAGCACCACCAGCCCGCGCCCCCGGCCGCCCACAACCACAGCTTGGGCGCCAGTGGAGCCTACCAGCAGCACTATCAGCAGCAGCAGCAGCACATGCAGGCTGCGGGTGACGCGATGATGAATGGGCTCGGCGTGGGTGGCGTGGGAGGACAGGGTGCCATGGTGCTGCCAGCGGTGCCTGCAGGCAAGCGGCCCCGCATCGCGTGAGTGCGCCCTGGGGCCCCTTGGGGCTTCGCGCCGCTAGGCCGCTGCACCTGCCAGATGCGGCTGGCCACGGGGAGGCACGCTTGGCTGCGGCCTGCAAACCTGCCGCCCGAGCGTGCCAGTCACGATGAAAAAGAGCGCTGGGATTACGGGGCGTGCTGCACCGTGGCGGGCGCGAAAAACAGGCGGAGAGTCAGAGCCACGTGCGTGGCGTCTGGCTTGCAATGGCTTGGAGAGCGTGCGTTGTGTGGGGCGTCGCGCGGTCATGGCGACTGCCCAGTTGTGTACGATGATCCCATGGTGGTGGTGGTGGCCCCACGGCCACAGCGTGCGAGGTGACGGTTGTGCAGTAACAGATCCAAGGTTGCCAAGGTTGGTCGTCCGAAACACCATGGTCGGCAGCTGGCAGGGTGTGTAGGCGGTGGGCAGGTGCGGTGGTGAGATGTGACGGGAGGAGGCGGTGGTGGCCCTGTGCGCGCACGCGCTCTTTGTGATTGTACGTCAAAGCTCTCACCTCTCACGGTGTGCTGTTGTTGTTCCTTTACTCTCTCCATAGCAAGGTCGAGCAAGGTAGCAAGAGTGCAGCCGTGTGGGGGTGGCTGCGAGGTGCCTGTGAGCCCAAATTTGTCCCTCTCTTCTCTCCATTTCCCAAAGCGGGGGGCGAATGCAACACACACGAGCATGCGGCAACCATGGAGACGCAGGGCGTGGACTGACACTCTTCACATGGCACTACTACAGCCCACCAACCTTGACTGACTGACAGACTGGCAAAAGCAAGGCTGATTAACCGGCAGTTTGCTGCCGCCACACCGCGCTGACTCAGCCCAACCGTTCCAACCGACATCATGACCTCTTGTTTGCCATCCTTTCTTCGGGCCTTGCGTGCCGCGTGCATGTGCACGTGCCACGTGGCCGCACGGCGCCCCTTTCGAACAGCAACAACGCCCGCGTTCCGCCTCTGAAATGCGCCTGCCACCTGCGCACAGTTCTTGGTGCTCCGTGTGCGCTTGCATTCCGATCTATTTCGATATCGCACCTGTGGCTCCGCTCCGTGCTGTCGTCTCTGGATGTGTGGAAGCTTCCCAGTTCGTGTGTACGGTTTGTGGCACCTTGGCAGCTCAACAGCAGGCAAGGAAGGAAATGACGCGCCTGTCTGTAGCCCTGCAGTCTGCCTGAACAAGAGGGAGCCGTCACCAGCCCTAAAAAACTCTCCTTTTTGCATCTGTGGACCGGGGCTCTGTTGGGCGTCAGCAGCGGTGTCGTGCCTCTGATGCAGCCGCTGTGGCGGCCCGTGGGCACAAACTGACGGCGCTTGCGAGTCTGTTGGGAGATGACGGACTGGGGAGGTCACATGGGGGCGCAGGGCCTGTAGCAGAGCCTTACCAGACGGAGATCAGTTTGCTGCCACAAAGGGAGGCGTTTCGCGCGCCCTCCAGCATGGCTTTGGTTGCTTGGTTTGGTGATGAGGGAGGGCCCTGTCTCTCCCGGACGAGTGGTTGAAAAGGCGGCGCGCGCTGCGCGTGCTGCGCGCTCGGTGCGCACGGGAAGCGCGTGCCGAGATGCGTGTGAAAGCGCTGCAGGCATGCGTGCGCGCGCGCGTGCATGTGTGGGTGTACGTGGTGTCGATTTGCTACCCCCACTATGTGCACAGTATGTGAAGCCACCTCCCGGTTTGCTGCTCACACTCACTTGACATGGTGCATGGTGTCTAGGGCATGCGGAGGGTTCAGGCCCTGGGCACAAGGTAGTAGAGACGCTGGAGGCTGGCACTTTGGGGGAGTGTGGCGTGGGGCGGTTGCGCTGATGCTGTGCACGCCGTGCGGCCACGCTGTGCATGTGATGTGGTACGCGCACACCGTTCGTGTCGAGCTTCCCATCTGTGTGGATATCTGCCCCAGAGGACCCACAGATGTGGTATCGGGAGAGGCTTGTTTTCCCTGACTTGCCTGGCTGTGCGGCGCATCTCCTTACCACGGCCCACCTCCCGCTTCCACTGCGTCTGCGTACCGCAGCGGCAGGCCCCACCACGCACGCACGCACAGCCCGCCCACAAGCAAGCTGGCGCGGCTTGCGTGGTGGTGGCGGCGGTGGGAGCGAGGGTGAGGGTGAGGGCACGCCTCCTTCTTTTCCGTTTTGCATATTCGCACAGGGCGGCGCAGCTGCCTAAGCCCTCTGGTATCTCCTCTCCATGCACTGTACCCTCACCCAAGGTTTCGGGCGCACAGAGGCTCCAATTCGTTGCCTGCGTGGCCGTCACGGTCTGAGCGCACGGTCTGAGCACACACGAGCGTCACCGCAATTGCTACCTGAGGCTGGTCTGACGGTGCATGTGCTGCGTGCTCGTGGGCCGCTCTCGGAAAGTGCCCGTCTTTGACGCCACCGTCTCGCACGAGCAGGAAAACACACACCTTGACCTCCTGTCCGCCGTTGCACAGGGGAGGGAGATATCTGGCAGTCCACGGCAAACTGTCTGCCGCGAGGCCTTTGTGTGTCCCCTGCCTCCATCCCGTACGAGCAAGGCATGCACGTGTGCATGTACGTGAGCAGAGCCCCTGCTCACGCGTTCCTCTGCGCACGCGCCGCCTACCAATGTGTACCAGTGTGCGCAGTCTGCCGGAATAGCAGTACTGCTGGTGAGTCGACCGCCGCGCACGCAGGCGCACGGCAACTGCCCGCTGTCCCGCTGCGCGTGCGTCCGTGTGCTCGCCCCCCCTCAAGAATCATAAATGCCGTGTGCTTCCGCACCCCCTGGGAAGCCCTGTGCACATGTTACCATCTTATTCAGTAACTGTGGCGGTGGTGATCGTTGGCACGTTGGCAACCACTGCCTGTGGTGGCTCTGCCCTGGAGTGTCTTTGAGTGCTTTCCACGACTGTGTGGTAATGGAACACTGTTTGGGTTTGGGTTTGAAGAGGAGTTGACTGGACTGTCGGTTCGGAGGGCGTTCCGTTGCCCTTCCCGCGCCCCTGGGCCGCTTGCGCAGTGTGCGGCATACTTTGCTGTGTACTGGCAGTCAGGCAGGCATCAGGGGGACGTTTGTGGCACGCTCTGACACCGCATCCACCCGCCTTGCACCTGGTTTGGCAATTGGCGTTTGGGAGAGGGCTCCCTTCAGCAGGCGTGTGCGTGGACAACCTTGAAGCTGGCGTGCGGGGAGCTCTGGCCTACGCACGCCACGTTTTTGCCCGTGAGCAGAGGCAGGGCTGCTGCGCACTGAATCTCTGTTGCTGCTGCCGTCGCCACTGCTCCCGCGCCCGGCCCCTGTGCTTGGCAGTTTGTGCTGCAGCGTGTGGTTGGTTGGTGACGCGGCGCCATCTGCTGCGGGAGCCTTTTGCCTGTCCGTGGTGCGGAGACTGGGCCGGGGTTTGAAACAAACGCCTGTGCTTGGGGTGACTGCCCAACACAACAACCTCTACACTGACTGGTCTGGTCTTTGAAGGACTTACTGGTCTTTCGGGTCAGGGTCAAAGTATTCCTTTTCCAGGCGGCAACGGCCTGCTTTGGGTACACAGGAGCGTCGCTGTTGGTTGATCGGTCGCGCTGAGCACTGCTGCTGTGGTCTCCTGTGCTGTTGCTGGATGGCGCTCCCAGACCACGCGTCCTTGCTGGCAGCCAAAGGGTGGCCACTCGCCTCTTTAATCTCTTTCAAAGTGCTGCTGCTGGCTCAGGACCTGAAGACGCGATGCAATCTTTCTCAAGTTGCCAAACATTACTGGCACGCCACCACGGCACTGAGCAAGTTGCACCACTGTCAACGGGTGTGGTCCAGCGGACAGAATGGGGTAGGTCAGCTCCGCAAGGCACACAGCAGCTCGTCGCACGCCGCCGTGGCCAGCAGCCGCCGTGCCTCACCGGGGCGCGCCTCCTCACCAGCAATCGCCCGCACGCGCTGGCGCAGCTGCATGGCGTGTCCCGCCCACCGCTCCAGTGCCTGATGGCAGGCCGCCGCCAGAGCGGAGCGCACCTCCTCCCAGCCCACAGCCTCTGCGCACCCGTCCGACACGCCTCGCATCGCTGGCCCCGCCGCCCCCGCAGCCGCCGGCTCAGCCGGCAAACCGAGGCGGTTCAGGGCAACCCTCTGCAGCCCCGCCACGAGCGGCGCAACGCACGCCCGCGCTAGCTCCGCCGCAGTCGCCGCTAGCGCCGCGTCGTCGTGACCTTGCGGCAACTCCACACCTTGCCCGCCTTGCGACGGCGCCTCATCGACGCCCACGCGATCTTGCCCCTCGATGACCCCCTCCCTGGCTTCGATGGCGACGGCAGCGGCGGCCCAATCGCCGCGGCCCTCCGCGACGACCTGGCTGGCGCGTCCCTTTGAACCCGCATCGGACGGCGGCGGCGCTTCGGCGGGGCGGGAGAGGGAACGCCGAACCACCGCCACGGCTGCGGGTTGCTGCGCCGGTTGCTGCTGCTGGTCTTGAGGGACTGCTGGTGCGGCAGGCCATGACCACCACGCCTGCACAGCTTGGTGCACAATACAAGAAACACACGATATCTGTGCTGCTGTGAGCTCGCAAGGAGACAGCGCTGGGCAAGAGCGAGCCCAAATCACACTCTCTCTCACCTGGAACATTGCAGACCAGTGCGCTGCCTCCAAGCAGTCCATTGCTGCCGCTGCCGCCGCTGCACGCCAACGGTACCTGTGAGAGCAACGGTCAACCACAATAGCCGCTGAATCACAACAGCCGCTGACGGTGGCGGCAGCAATTAAGACCATGTCCGCTGCGCATTTTGCATAACAGCTCCACGAGATCATCCATGAGAGCCACGTGCAGCTGCAGAAAGGGCCATGATCGTCGTTGTTGATCAGCAATCAACAATCAGTGGTTCGAGAGATGCGCACCTGATGGGATGAGACGGCAGCGCCGCATGCAGCTGCCCCTCTCCCTGCAGCTGCTCCTGATGCTGCTGTTGGTGAGGCTGGGCAGAGGCACTGGCGCCGGCACTGCCAGGGCAAAGCCCCGCCTCCAACAGCGCACACGCCCTGTGCGCCGCCAGCTGCACCATCACCGCCTCCCTGAACGCCTCCCAGCGCGTGACCCACGCGGGCATGGGCGCCGCCGGCGACAAAGCCCTAGGGTTGGCGTCGGCGGCGAGGGCGGACGGCAGCTGGCGTGGGGGAGCTCGCCCTGAAGCACAGCAAAGAGGCATGCGTGGCAGGGCATGCAGGGCAGGGCATGAAGGTGACTTAAACGCAAGCTCTGCGTGCTGCTTGCAAAATTGGGGGCATACGCGAGCAGCAAAGGCAAGCAGCCGCCGCTGCAGAATGGGCGGCGGGGGCGGCGGGGGTGCAAAGGGAGAGCACGTGCGCACCTGAAGCAGCGCAGAGGAGCAGCTCCTGTAGAGAGGCGGGTGGAGCGTTGAGCGCCACGTGGGCTGGTTGCTGTGGCTGCGGTGGCAGTGGGGGTGGGGGGAGCGTGAGCAGCCGGCGGCACGACTGCTCCTGCATCAGCCTGCCTGCCACCGACTGAACAAATGCCTGCGCGTGGAGGCAACAGCGGCGGTGCAGCACAGCACAGTGTTTGCGGCGCGCCTAGACAGACTCACATCGACTGCAAAACGCAACGACCAACTGGCGGCATGCACGACTCGTTGCTTTCCTCCCCTGCACACGCATGCACCTGCGCGACATGCAGCGTCGCCCAGGTAGAGATCGGGAAAGGCAGAGAGATGTGACCTGGAAGGGTGTACCAAGCGCACAGCCCTAACCCACCTGCTCCTGGCGAGCCAGCACACCCGCCTCTCCACTTGCCTCCGCCCCCGTCCCCTCTATCCCCTCCCCTCCCCCGTTCGCCGCCACGGTCACCCCCGCCCCACTTCCCCCACCCTCCTCCTCCTCCTCTTCTGCCGCTCCTGCAGTCGCGCCGCCAGCACCTCCCCGCCCTGCCGCCGCCGGACGCAGCACATCCAGCAGCAGTACCCGATGCAGCGCCGGCAGCAGGCTCGCGTGAACAGCCACCTCCGCCGCCCGACGCACCGCCTCCCTCACCTCCCCCGCCGCATGCACCCCTCGCCCAGCACTCTCCAGGCACACCACCGAGCCACGGCACGCTGACGCCGCCGCAGGACGGGACTCGTGCGTTGCCTCTCCCCGCAGCACTACGGGTAGCAAAGCGCGCTGAGCGTCACCCTGCTGCGGCGCTGTTCCCTGTCCTCGCTGCTGTTGCTGGTTGGCAGGCGCGCTGTTGATTGCAGACGGGCCGAAGAAGCCCCCTGGCGCTGCTGTGGGGTGGTCAGGAGGGAACGGCTCATCATCTGTAGCTGCAGGTCCCCTGGTGAGGCCTCCTGGCGCGTAGCCAAGGCGCCGCAGCACGTCCAAGGCCCCTGCCGCATCCACACCCCGTTTCTCTGGCTGTATTGATGTTGTTGTTGGTGGTGGTGCGTTGGCATGGGGATGGGGCTGCGTGGAGGTGGCGTGCGGTGCTGCTGTGCGTGCAACGTGCACATCGGGCGGTCCTGCCGGTGCTGATGCTGGTGCGGTGCGGGGCTGCGTGGTGGTGGTGGTGGCAGCACTGCCGCTGGTAGAGCTGGTGTTTGCGTGCGGTGTTGTTGTTGGTGGTGGGATGGGGCAAGGATGAGCAGCGCGTGGTGGTGGTTTAAGGCGGGAAGCGGCCAGTGTCGGAGCGGTGGATGGCGTGGTGGTGGGTGCGGTGCTGGGGGACGATGAGAAGGGGCGGAGCACCGAGGGCGGGAGGAGCGAGGCAGGCAGCGTGGTCGACACCAGCACGAGGAGGGGCTTTTTGGCGGCCAGTGCGACCTGCACGGCACCGGCACCAGGTGGCGTGATGACGCATCAGCCCAGGCCAGAGCGTGAGTTGTAACGAAGGCGAGGCGCTGAGTTGTGCATCTGATAGCACCCGCCGCGGAGTCCACAGAGTGAGTGAGTGTTTGCTTCTGTTCAGGAGCCTTATGAGCATATTATAAGAGCTCTTATGTCCAGCAGCTCAAACCTCACGAGCAAGCACAACTTGTTCACGCACCTGCTGCAGTCCCTCCAGTGCAGCGTGCCACATGGGCAGGACCTCACACACACCAACAGACACACTGAGCAGGCCTGGTGTGTGGTCACGCACCTGCTGCAGTCCCTCCAGTGCAGCGTGCCACATGGGCAGGGCCTCCACTGCGTGCTGTTGGTGCCCTTGGCACCCGTCCAGCTCCTCGTCCTCCTCGTACCCGTGAGCAGCAGCGGAGGCGCCGCCACTTCCGTCCTGGGCACCAGTCCCCACCACGCCCTCCAGTGCCCACAGCTGCAGCGCGCAGTGCCAGCGGGCACATCGGCAGCGCATCAGGGTCCACACGAGCAGCATAGTGCACGGTGTTGGCCCGCACACCTGCTGAGCGCAGCCTCACACGGCTGGCCACACTGTAGGGATGGTGAATGAGGCCAGACAGCCATAGGCGATGAAACAGCTGGCTTAGTAGGGGCTGGCCGTCACATGCAAACAGTCACCAAGGCAGGCCCACCCTCTAGCATGCAGCACAACCCCCAAACGCACCCAAACGCACCTCCGCCTACACGTCCCACAGGCTACAGACTTGCACCTCCTAAAGACCAAAACACTTCCTACAACTGCACTCACCTCAATCCTAGGCAGCACCACCACCAGCCCTCCCTGCGAGCCAGCCGCCACCTTTCCACCCTCAACCCCCCCCTGCCTCGCGGCAGCTGCTGCTGCGGCAGCGTGCAGGAGCGGCGCGGCGGCCGCTGCCTGCGCCGCCTCGGCTAGGGCTTGCAGCATGCCCTGGTGCACGTCGCCCTGGCCTTGCAGCAGCATGCGGGGCAGCGTCAGGTGCACGGCCTGCGTTGGGCGGGTTGGCACGAGGGCACAGCGCACATGGTGATGGTTTCGTGCGTGTGTCTGTGAGTTGGTTTCACCATCTGTTGGGACACGTGCCTCACGTGTATCAAGATGCACAATAAAGCCCAACCCAAGCCAGCGTAGTGCATGCTGCTCCGCACCTGTGCCCCCGGCATGCCGGCGGTTAGGGCTTGCAGCAAAACCTCCAGGTCGCCCGCCGGCGCCCCGCACACCAGCAGCCACGCAGGGGGCGCGCGTGAGCTGTCCCATGCCCCAACGCACAGCTGCGGCGCCGACGGCGGCGCAGGGCTCAGCATCAAGGAAGGTGGGGCAACCACGGCTGCTGCTGCAGTCTCTGCTGCGGCCATGCCTGATGCATGGTCTATCGCTCCATGCCGTGCTGCCGCTGGTGCTGGTGGTGTCAGGGCAGCTGCGTCCGCTTCACTGGTGCCCCGTGTGCCTTGGCCAGGTCCGCTGCCACCCTCCTTTCGCTCCTCCTGCGCTGCCTCGTCCGCAAGTGCAGGCAGGCTTGGGCGCGGGCACATCACGCCAACGCTGCTAAGCACTCGCTCGTCCTCCTCCTCCTGCTGCTCCTCCTCCTGCTCCATCGCTGCCGCCGCAGCTGGAAGCATCAAGTAGGATGAGTGAGAGGGCCCAGTGGGCAGACCTGCTGCTGTTGCTGCCGCCGCTGCTGAAGCCAGTACAGAAGAGGAGGAGTGAGAGGGCCCAATGGGCAGACCTGCTGCAGTTGCTGCCGCCGCTGCTGAAGCCAGCACAGAAGAGGAGGAGTGAGAGGGGCCAGTAGGAAGTGAAGGCGGCGAGAAGCGGGCCAGCAGCGTGGGGTGCAGCAGCCAGGGCCCCACGTGGCTGCGGCACAGCACGCGCAGCGCTGCGCGCAGCGGCCTCAGCAGCAGCGGCGCGGCGGCGTGCGGGAGGCCTGACGACGCCTGCAGCGCGCCACCTGCGTTTCAAGGATCCGTTCAGCAGATGCCACGGCAGGCACGCCCTTGGTGACTCTGTGAGGACTGCTTGGCGTGTGCACGTCTTCGCTTCCGTGTCTCAGCGACATCTCGAGTGCTCCAGGTCCTTAGAAGCTTTGCGAACGATGCGGATGCGCCCTTCAAGCAGCAGACTGCAGCGCAAGAGATACCTTCTGATGCGTTGGTCCACTGCCCTACCTGAGCCGAGGAGTGCCAGTGGTTCTCTCGCCGCCGCAGGTGGTCCCGCCTCGCTGAGAGCTTCCCACCAGTCCCGCTCCTCCACCACCACGCCATCTAGCCACGCCGGCAGCCCCGCACGCCCCACCTCCACAGCCTGCTGCGCCTGCACTTCCTGCTGCTGCTGCTGTTGGTCGTTGGCAGCAGGAGGGATAGCGAGCACTGCGGGCTGCTGTTGCTGCTGCTCCGGAGCCTGATGGTCGGTGAGTTGGAAAGCTGCAAGCACATCCTGCTGCGATTCGTGGTGGTGGTTGGCATGGGCAGCAGGAGGGGAAGCGGGAGAGAGCACAATCACTGTGGGTTGCTGCTGCGAGTGGCCTCCTTCCCCGACCACTGCCTCCTCCTCCATGCCTTGCCCACCACCCAACTGCTCCTCTCCGCCACCCTCCTCCATATCACAGCCAGTGGTGGCGCTGCTTACTGCTGCGGCAGGTGCAGCAGGCTTGCTGCCGGCAGCAGCAACCGCGCCCCAAGCCCTAAGCTCGGACGTCCATGTGGACATGAAGGCCCCCCGTCGCTTGTGCTTGTCTTGTGGGTGTGGCGTGCGACCCACACTGGACGGAGCATCATCACCAGCAGCATCACCACCACTACTGCCGTTGCCGCCGCCGCCGCCACCGCCACCCAGTGCGTGTGGCTCCTGCTGTTGCCCCTGCTGCTGCTGCAACGGGGCGCCTAGCAGGGATGCAGGCGCTGACGGAGACGGCTGCCTGGCCGTGATCTCTTCAGCTGCTGGCGACATGGGCAGTGGCCCCTGCTCCTCGCCAGCCGCCACCAGCAAAGGCTCAGGAGCGGCTGCGTTGTGCAGGTGGGGCGGCTGCGGTGGCTGCGGTGGCAGGAGCAGCGGTAGTGCTTCGTCCATTGGGGGAACGGGTGGGGGTGGTGGCTGGGGTGGTGGGGGGGTCGGTGGTGGGGGGGCAGGTGGTGCCTCAAGGGCTCCTGGAGGTGCGGCGCGGCGCACTGCTGCCAGGAGGGCGCTGCAGCACAGCGCCTGGAGGTCCGCACCTGCAACCATCCCCATCGACACGCAACGCCATCACTTGCCGCTTTGCTGCACCACACCTGGCGACAGCCTTTGAGCCACGTGCAGCGACACCTACTCCCCACGGCACTGTGGTGGAAACGTGCGAAGACGTGCACGACCAGCCACTCACCTGCGTAGCCAGGCGTGCACTGCGCCAGGCGCCTCAGCAACTCGATCCCGCCAGGCGACGCGGCCGGCCGTGCCTGAACAGGCCACTCCCTGGTGAGGCACGTGAGGATGTCAACCCGCGCGTCCTCATCTGGCAAGCGGAGGAGCACCTCACGGTCAAAGCGCCCTGGGCGGCGCAGTGCCGGGTCCAGCGTGTCTGGCCTGCTTGTGGGAGCAGAGCATACAGGCCAAGGGCAGGCATGTGATGGCATGCGGTCACAGCGCAGTCAAGAGCACTGCCGGTGGCGCGATGTCCAGTGTGTCTGGCCTGTGCGGACGCGTGCAGGTGAAGCAATGGAAGGTGTGGGCTGTGGGTAAAACGGCCCGCCGTCATGACACGCCGCCTGCCCAAGTGCCCACAGCAGCCAAAAACATGCAAGGGAACAAAATGGCCTTGCTGACGCGTCCAACGTCTGCGTGCCGAGAAGCGTCGGGCGTGCAGCACACACACTGGCAGGATCACGCGCAGCGGCTCTCACCTGTTGGTGGCTGCCACCACCAGCACCTGCCCCCGGTCGCCCATCCCGTCCATCAAGCTGAGCAGCGTTGACACCACGCTGGCGTGCACTTGGTCAGAGGTGCTCTCGCGGGCGGAGCGGGCGGGGGCCAGCGCGTCCAGCTCGTCAAAGAAGATGATGGAGGGGGCGCGGCGCGACGCCTGCACTCACATACACACGCACGGTGGTGCACCCCACGCAGAGTCATCAATATCATCATGGTATGGCGTTCATGGCGAATGCCGTGGTGCTGCAGGACAGGAGGACGAATGCGCCAGTGCTGGAAAAAAGCTTGTCCATTGGTAGCGTGATCGTGCAGCATCCTTTCTGCGCGGGGGTCTTGGAGGGTCTTGGGTGGGCAGATGTGGGCAGCCCGGTGCAGTCATTGAGTGTCTTGCGGCCTGTACTGAGGGCGGAGTGATAGGGATGTGTTCCGGGCAGTGTCCACCTTCAGCTTAGGGTTAGAACCCTAATCCTCACCCTAAGCCCTCACCTCGTCAAACAGCAGGCGCAGAGTGCGCTCCGAGTCGCCTGCATACTTGCCCAGGCAGTCGGCCCCCTTGCGCATGTAGAGCGACACGGGCTGCGGCGACACACGCGCGCACTCGGCTGCCAGCGCCCGCACGGCCGAGGTCTTGCCGGTGCCGGGGGGGCCGTGCAGCAGGATGCCCCTGCACGCAGGCAAAGGTGGGGTGGCCAGCAATCGCATCATGCCCGGGCGGTCCGCAACATGCCATGCGCTCCAGCTCCAGCAGGGTAAGAGCTTGTGCCCTGCTGGGGGTGGACTGGGTGATGCAAGGAACACTGCGTGGTCATTCTGAAGGGTCAAGCGGTAGGGATGCGGCCGTGTCGGCACAATGGCAAACATTCATGCCAAAACAAGGCAGGCAGAGCCTGCGCGTGCATGAGTGGCGGCAGCTCACCTTGGCGGCTGTATGCCCATGCGCTGCAGCAGGAAGGGGTGCATGAGCGGCAGCAGGGCCATCTCCTTGAGGCACGCCACCACCTCTGGCATGCCACCCAGCGCCTCAAAGCCAGGTGGGGCGGTGGCGTGGGACCAGACGCGCACGCCGGGGCCGCGTTGGGATGCCTGGCCTGCCGCCTCCCTCTGCCCACCTGCACAAGGACAAGCAATGAATGTGAGGTGAGCGGCATCCACAAGGACACCCTGTGGAATCAACGTGGGATCAACGCAGGGTCTAGTTTTCAGCCTGAATGCGGCCCCATGCGGGATTCGCGGATTTCCGCGTGCGTGCGGTGACTGCGGCGCTTGCGTGCGGCGCAAGGCCTGCATGAGGGCCCCGCCTCCGCGGCGGGGCTCTCATTTGCGTGCCTGGATCAACGTGACGTGAGGTCAGGCGCATCGGTGCTCAGACCTCTCAAGCACGGAACAGCAGGTACATGTCATGCGAATGCTTCCGCCCAGGTTGCCCACAACACCTCCTCACCCGCGCCCGCCAGGATGATGGGCGCCAAGCGTGCCGTGTCCCTGGCCACCTTGCGCTCCTGCTTGGCCCTCCACTCAAGCTCGTCCACGTCCTCTGGCGCCCCCGCCCCCATCGCACCGCGGGACTGCCCAGCCATCGCCCCACCCACCAGCCCACCGCCTGGCGTGCGCGGAACTGCGTCCGGGCCCTCAGCACCCGCGTCCCAGGCGCCTGCAGTTGCCACGGTGGCGATGATTGATGCGCACGATTGAGGCGCTTGTGCGGCAGCAGATGCGAGCGTCCGAGCAGAACGACGTGTGCGGGAGGCCTTGCCTGGTTGCTGGCGCAATCGCAGCAGTCGCATCACGTGCTTCCTGGCCTGCTCCTCCAAGCTGAGCTCCTCCCCTGCCTCCTCCTGCTGCGCCCGCCACTGCCGCTTGGTTGCGGTGGTTGCGGCGGCCCTGGGATGGCCCTCGGGGCGCAAGTCGTCCTCGTACTGCCGCCTGAGGCGCTGCCTGCGCTGGCTGGTGGTGGTGGCTGCGGCATCCCAGGCGGTGGGGCGGGGCGGGCGGGGCTGCAGCTGCTGGCCTTCCGGGAAGTGCTTGGCGTGCGCTGGGCACGCCAGCAGGAACTTGCTGATGTAGAAGCGGCAGTTGGCCTGCGTGGCGCACCAGAGGTGGTAGCTGCACGTGCAGCGCTCCACGCGGCATCCCACCGTGGCGCCGCGCCGCCCGCAGTGCGTGCAGTAGATGCCGCGGCCCCTGCGGATCGCCGTGCCGACGTTCTTCAGCTGCCCGGCGTCGTCCTCGTGCACCTCTGGGGCCCACAGCGCGCAGAGCCGGTGCACGCGGCACGCGCTGATGGCGGCGCCCGTGGCGGGGAGCTTGAAGGGCCCCACCAGGGGGCCCAGCACGCCGCCATGCACGTGCGCGAACTCCCCGCACAGAGCGCACGCTTCCATGCAACTTGTGAAGCGAACGACAGCTTCACGACAGTTCATGTGCATGCGCTGGGCCTCCATTCGCTCCCTCACACTGTCCTCCACACAGCAGTTTAGTAGGCCATCCATTTCTGCAGCCACTCGCAGGACGCGCACACGCAGGCGCTGCAGCGGCAGCGGCGACGCTTGCTCGAAGAAGATCTTCCTTGTCGTCGCCGCGCTGCGGCAGGCGCAGGTGCGTGCAGGTGGTGGCGGCATGCACATCAAGCGCATCCTAACCTCGTCCTGCTGCTGGGGCCCCGTGCTCTGCTTGCGTGTGAGCCAAGTGCGATGCGGCCATGTTCGTGCACGCGCAGGCCGTGCACAGGAGTGTAGAGTGCGGGCACGAGCAGTGCGCGCAGCAGAGAGGAGCCCAGGCGCGGAGGCGTGGCGCTGAGGAGTCCTCGCAATGGCGAGCTATTACGCGCAGCAGCCAGGAGCGCAGGACCCAGCGGCGCAGGCGGCGTGGGCCCAGTACTACGGCAGCTACTACCAGCAGCAGCCTGGCGCGTACGCAGCGGGCTATGACCCCGCGCAGCAGGCGCCTCCCTTGCCCTCGGAGCCTCCGCCTCCAGCGCCGCCCGACGCAGCGCCTCCAGGCACCGAGGCGCCGCCAGGCGTATCAGCGTCAACGCCCAAGGCAGGCGCAGCGCAGCCCGCATCCGCCGGCACGGCCGCAGGCTCCGACCTCAGCGACGCCACCACAGCCGGCGCAGCAGCAGCAGCAGGGCAGGATGCGGCCACATACGCAGCCTGGCAGCAGTACTACGCACAGTTCTACGCGCAGCACGGCTACTACCCTCCCGCCAACCACACAGCCGCTCCGCAGGCCGCCGCCGCCCCGGCTTACCATTCCTACGCGGCAGCGACAGCATACCAGACGCCCACAGCCCAGCCCGTCCCAACGTCATACGCAACCCGGCCTCAAGCCCCTGCTGCGAGCAGCTACAACGCCGTCCCGCCCCCGAGCCACCTCTCCACCGGGCCCCACGCCAACAAGCCCCTGCCCACCACCGCCCCACAGGCCGGGCTGCGCATCCGCCCGCAGTACAACGTCCGCCCCACTGCCCCCATGGGCCCCCGCCCGCCCACCACCGCACCACCCGCATACACGCGCATCGTGGCCCCGACGCCCGCTCCGCAGCAGCCCGCCAACAAGCCCGCCGCCGGAAGCTCCACGCAAGCCAGCGGAGGCGGCAAGTTCCCGTCCGCCTTCAGCCAGTGGGTGGAGCGCTGCTTCGAGGGCTGCCACTCGGACGTGCAGCGCATCGCCATGACGCAGACCCTGACGGGGCACATCAAGGCGGTCGAAGCTGCAGGGCGCATGTGGCTGGTGGACTGGGAGAAGGAGCCCCTGCCCACCATGCCCTCCGCCTCTAGCAACAACAACACAAGCGGCACGGCGCTGCCGTCGCCCACCGGCACGGGGCTGCGCAGCAAGCGCAGCCGCTGGGAGGAAGCCGCCGCCTCCACCGCCGCCTTCCAGCAGCAGCAGCAACAGCAGATGCTGCAGCAGCAGCAGTACCAGGACGCGTACGAGCAGTTCCAGCAGCACAAAAAGTCCAGGAAGGAGGCCAAGCTGATGGCCAAGCAGAACATGCACGGCAGCAACACGTGGCAGAACCCGCAGCAGGTGTCGGCGGAGGAGGCCAAGCGGATGGCCCGGGCGGGGCGGTTTGGCGACGGTCGCGCCGAGGGCGGCGCACTGCAGGGCGGGAACAACGGGCACCACGGCAAGGGCAGCCGCAAGCAGCAGCGCCTGGCGCTTGCCCAGCAACAGCAGCAGCAGCAATACAACGACAATGACGGGTATGAGGACGATGTGGATATGGATCACAGTGACGACGAGGTTGCTGTGGCTCCCGCCTGGTCAGCGCCGCAGCTGGGCAACGTGCACAGCCGGCTGGGGCGGGAGCGGGTGCAGCTGTCGGTGGCGGTGCAGGGCACCAGCCAGCAGCTGGAGAAGAGTTACTTCCGCTTGACTGGCCAGCCGGACCCCGCCTCGGTGCGCCCGCCCGTGGTGCTAAAAAAGGCGCTGGAGAGGCTCGTGTCGCTGCTGCGGCGCGGCGCGGTCAACTGGTTCTACGCCTGCGACCAGTTCAAGGGCTTGAGGCAGGACTGCACGGTGCAGCACTTGCGGGACGGGCTGGCGGTGGAGGTATACGAGGCGCATGGGCGCTCGGCGCTAGAGTACGGGGACCTGGCAGAGTTCAACCAGTGAGTGGGCTCAGTGGCTGGCTCGGGTGTCGAGGGCACGCAGGCCGAGTGCAGGCCGCCCACAGCCAGCCTGTGTTCACAAGGGTAAGTGCCGACTTTGGCTGCAAGGCACGAAATCGCCTGCCCGTACGCCCGTATTGTATCCAAAAGATGCATTATCTACTGTCATCACCCACCCCGCAGGTGCCAGACGCAGCTTGCCGCCCTCTCGCAAGGGCGTGCCCCTGTGCGAACAGCTGCTCTGCTGCGTGCGCATGCTTTCACTCCCCGTAGGTGCCAAACCCAGCTCGCCGCCCTCTACGGCGAGGGCGTGCCCGGCTGCGTGGCCGAGTTCACCGCCTACCGCCTCCTCTACAACACCGCCCACGCCAGCTCCGGCGCGCAAAAGGCCATCACGCACACCCTCCGCGCCGCCTTGGCCCTGCAGCAGCAGCTCGCCACCAGCCGCGCCGCCGCCGCCGCCATCGCCACCGCCCTCCCTTCCCCCTCCGGCTCCGGGCCCAAGCTCGCAGGTGCCAATGGAGGCGCTGAGGGCGCTGCGGCGGCCGTGGCCAACGCGCTCGCCGCCCGCGCCGCCGCCGCCGCGCTAGACCTGCCTGCGTTCTTCGCGGCGTACGCGCTCTCGCCAGCGTTGGGCCGCGCGCTGCTCGACGTGCTCGCTCCGCGGCTGCGCTGGGCGGGGCTCAACCTCCTGGTCAGGGCTTACAAGTCCTCGCTGCCCATGCGGTTCGTGGCGGCGGCGCTAGGGTTCGTGCTGCCGGGGCGCGCGGCGCAGGAGCTGCGGGTGAGGGAGATGGCGGAGGAAGCTAGGAGGAAGGTGCCGGGCGGCGGCGGGAAGGCGGCGGCGGCGCAGGAGGAGGAGGAGTCATTGCCAGGGTGCAGGAGGGCAGTGTATGCAGGCAAGGCGGTGGCGGCGCTCGGTGAGCAGGAAGGGTGCGCGGCGTGCGTGGCGTGGCTGCAGGCGCACGGGGCGGTGCTCGACACCACCACAGGTGCGCGCTGTGTGGGCTTGCCCGTGCGAGCACTCCGCTTGATTGCTCCTGCAGCGGCTGCTTTGCCTGCATGCCTTTGTCTCTGTCTAGGAACGCTCTCGCAGCACAGAGCTCGTCTGCCGCGAATCATCTGTGCGCTAATGACTGCGGCGCGACGTGTTACTTGCTCGTGTGTGCCCTATTCATCATGCAGAGCGTGGTCCCTGGCTCAGGCTTGACGCGCCACATAGCATGCGCGTGCTGACGCCTGGCGCCTGTGTGGTGCGTTGCCTGCGAGCACGCGCAGAGCCCGGCCCCTGGCCCATGCTGGACGTCAAGGCCAGCCAGGGCAAGCTCTTTGTGCCCGAGGAGCCCAAGGTGTCGCACGGAGACGAGAACCTGTCACTGGAGGACTTCCTGTCGAGGGCCTCGGGACTCAAGGCGTAGTTAGGCACCGGCTACACGCCTCTCCTCCTACCCTCCGCCCGGCCCACCACCCTCCCCACCTCATTCCATTGCCTCCCTCCCACCCTCCACCCTCGTTCCTCTCACCACCCTCGCCACCTTGTTCCATTGCCTCCCTCCCTCAGGCGGCAGGACGCAAGGAGTAGCACCCGCCACACGCCTCTCCTCCTACCCTCTGCCCGGCCCACCACCCTCGCCACCTTGTTCCATTGCCTCCCTCCCTCAGGCGGCAGGACTTCAGGCGGGGCGCCCTGACCCTCCCCTCCCACTGCCACCACCCACCCTCCCACTGCCCCCCAGACACCACCACTACCACCACCACCACCTCCTCGCAGGATTCAACATCACCACACCTTCACCACCACCATCACAACGTCACCATTTCGCAGGGACCGACGGCGTTGCATTTTGTGCTTCTGGTGTCGCACGGCGGCGCTTCAGGTTCAGGAGCGGCGTTGGAACGACGAGCAGCAGCAACAGCAGCGGCAGCTGGGGACGGAGGGAGGGTGGGATGGATGCGGCAGGGCAGCAGCAGCGGCGAGTGGTTGAGGGTGGCGTTGTGTACCTGGGCCTGCACCTGCAGTTCCAGTTTGTGTGGGTGGGATCAGGCCCTGAAGTGTGTGTCAGTCAGGTGCTGGAGGTGGGGTGGCAGTGTCACGCGCATCCTGATGGGGAGTGGGCCGTGCGTAGGCCTGGCAGCAGCAGCGTTGGAGAGGGAGCACGCAGCGAGGGAGCACGTCACTAGTGGTGAGGACAGAGCAGCAGGTCAGCTCCACCCGTGCTCCACCCGTGCTCCAGGCAGTCCGGCGCCCCTCCAGGTGAAATGGAACCTATACACGTGACCGCCGCCCCTCCACCCACACGCGCGCTCCATACCTCTCCGTCCTCCTGCTGCCTCTGGGGGAGGTCGGAGGGGCTGCTACCTCTCCGCACGCCACTCCGTCACCGCACCAGAGCACACACCAGGCGCCCTGCTGAGACAGTTTGGGGCAGGCGGCGGCACGGGCAGGCGGCGGGCGGCTGCCCTTGGCAGGCCATGGGGTGGCCGCCTGCCGCTTGCCTCAGTTGCTGGCCACATCACACCTTTTGCACTCACCACCTCCGCACGGCACCAGCTGCTGGCCCTGCCAGCCGCACAGCACGTGCACGCACGCATGCAGGCACTTGCACTCGTACTGGCACACGCAGCGCTTGGCAGTGGGGATGGATGGGTGCAGATGTTTTGGTTACAGCCGGCTGGGTGGTTTGGTAGCACACAGCAGCAGTAGCACAGAAGACGCTCCTGTTCTCCTGCGCAGGAGGGCTTCCACTAGCACAGCACGCACACACACACACACACCACACACACGCAGCACTGCAGCAGTACACACCACCCAGTACAGCGCAGCGCAGCGCCAGCAGCAGGACCCAGCAACGAGCAGCCACCTTGGCAGCAGCAGCACCACCACCATGGTCTCCTCGTCGCCTCCAAGCAGCACAGCATCATGCCCTGGTAGCACGCCTCTCCTCCAGTGCAGGCTCACCCCCAACAGCTCTCCATCCGCCATGCTGCTCAACATCCTTCTTCACACCACTACTCACATGCCCATGACTTCACGGCCCCTCCTTTGCCAAGCCGTCCCAAGCCCATATCACCTCACGTCTCTCTTCACTTGGCGCCAGCTGGAATGTCCGTCGTCCACGTCAATCTACTAGATCAAGGCGGCAACAGGGCGGGGCGGCGACGAGCATGTAAGCCTGGGCTGGGAGCAAGAGTGTAAATGGCAGTTGCGGCGGGGCGGGGCGGGGTGGCTACACGTGTGGAGAGCGAGTGTGTTGTTGAGGTAGGAGGAGCGGGGTGGGCAGCGAGCGGCGGGGAGGGAGGGTAGTGGCATTGCAGCAAGGCGCCGTGAGCTGGGCTGGGGGCGGGGAGGTGGGGACTGAGTGGCATGTACAGAGCCGTGAGCGGTGCTGAGGGGCTGGGCTGGGTTGCGCAAAACGTCCTGGCGTTTCATGGTGGTGCTGCACGCGTTGCTTTGCGAGGCTCGACACCTTTTTTACTTGTGGTTTGCGATTTGATACTTGCTGGCACGGCCCTGTGCTACTGGGGCCCTGCCATCGTGCGCCTTGACTTGCTCATGCGCGGGCACTGCCATTGGGTGCGGGATTGGGCGGTGCTGCTCTGCCTGGTGCTGCCAAGTGCTGGCTGCCATGCGTGCGAGAGGCAGGCACTCTGCTTTACACTGCAAGCAAAGCAAGGACGAGGAGGAGCAGCGCGTTGATGACAACGAGACAAGTTCAAACATGCGGTGTTAGGGGGCGCACCCCGCCGAAAAGCTCTCCCTTCAAGGCAGCAGCATGTGGAAACAAACGAAAGCGTCATATGGTAAAGTGGTCAGCTCGCTCACACCTCCATCCAGCGACGCCTGAATTCAGGCACCTCGGCAAGTCCGTCGCGCACACGCGCAGTCGAGTGCATTTGATATCGGACCTGTGCTGCTCTGGGGGCATGCTGAGCCACCCGCCGCAGTCCGTGCCCAGCACAGGCGCAGCAGTGGCAGGCAGCACCCATGCGTCAGTGCCAGCAGCATGCAGCGATGGCAACCACCCATGCAAAGGTGAGGTGAAAGGTCACAGGTCACAAGCCAGTCATCGTCGTCGTCGCCAGGCACAACGTATCGGCGTGCACATGCTGCCGCCGCGCACCCACCACGCTCCTCCCACCACAACAGCGGCAAAAAGGCTGATGCTGGCTCCGCGAAGCCAAGCGCCAGGGACACGCCCTGTTGCTGGTGTTGCGTGCCAACCGTCACGCAACAAACGCAGGCATGAGGCAACCATCACTGCCCAGGGGCAGCATGTAGTAACGAGGCGAGCGGGCGTCTCATGAACGCCCAAGACAAGCAAGCACGCACGACGAGAGAGAGGGACGGCGGGCGCTACACACCGCCCGCCGCTGTGGCTGAACACGTGCGCCCGCCGTTGCGGTTCAAACCACGTGCACGCACAGGCCGCCGGCGCTGGCGCCAGGACGAACCACAGGCGCAAAAGCGCAACAGCAGACGTCTGGCTGCTCCACAACTCGCCAGGGTGAGGCGCGCAACGCGGCCATTATATCAGCCGCTGCGTGCATCACCGGGCGCAAGTGTCAAGGAGCTGCTACGCTC
This sequence comes from Chlorella sp. KRBP, assembly GCA_004335735.1. Lineage (NCBI taxonomy): Eukaryota > Viridiplantae > Chlorophyta > Trebouxiophyceae > Chlorellales > Chlorellaceae > Chlorella > Chlorella sp. KRBP. The sequence goes on from QAXK01006275.1 coordinate 22,494, forward strand.
ATGCAGCAGCTAAGCTGAGGGCAAGCAAGTGCGCAGAGGCCAGGTCGCAAGGTCAAGGTCCCATGTGCCAGCGATGCCGACTCCCACTGGAGCGGTAGGGAGAGCGCCTCACCACCCGCCTTGAGCTCCGCCTGTCCCTGCCACCCCCACGCCCGCCCCAGCCGCTATTGCTGCTGCTGCTGCCCTGCAGCCCCTCCCGCCGCCGCCACCGCCATGGCCGCCGCGTCAAGCCCATTCGCATGCTTTGCTTCCGCCGCCGCTGCAGCTGAGGGCGACGCTCCCTCTGCCGCTGCCGGTGGTGGTGGTGGTGGCGGCGCGTCTGTGATGTCGACCAGCGCCACCATGACTGTGATGTCGTCCATCTTGCCGCCTGACAGCTGCTTGAGGGAGAACTTGCCGTTTTTGAACGAGGCGCCCACCAGCTTCTCCCACCAGGGAAGGTCCAGACTGCAAGCGGTGCACGCCAGCACGGCAGGCGGCGGACGGCATGGGTGGATGGCCACGGAGGCCACCAGCCGTTCCACGCTCTCCTGCCAGGGCTGTATGGCGCACCCTACCGTACCCTGCTTAGCCCTGGCTGTGCCCTCTGCCTCTCCTTGCCGTTAGCCCTCTGCCCCTCCTTGCCCTCTGCTTGGCCCTCACTTAGCCCTCCGCTTGGCCCTGTTCAGACTCACCCCTGTGACACGCCCCACACACCCACACAACTCACCCCTGTGAGAGCGCCTCGCGGATGTAGGGCGAGGCAAACTCATTGTCCCCTGCGTGCGTGCGCGCCGTGGCCGCGATGCGGTCCGCTGACCGCTGCACCTCGCTCGGTGCCTTGGGGGCCAAGTGGATCACCTCGGTGTCAAACGCATTGTCCCACAACCCATCGCTGCCTGCAGGCACACCACGGCACATGCGGCAAGACGAGCACCTTGCCCGACCATGCCCATCCCATCACACTACATGCCCTCTGTGGCGGTGACAGCGCACCTGCTGCTGCTGCACCTGTGCCATGGCACCACGCCTCTCTGTCCCCACGCCAACCAGAGGGGTGCTGGTGCTCCACCGTCCCTGCGCCCCGTGCTACCTACCCACCAGCGTGCCGCTGCCCCGCCCTCCCAAGGTCCCCAGGTCCGCCATCCTCTGCCCGGCCCGCCACCCGGCCTGCCTCCCACCTCCCTCACCCTCCTCACGCACCTGCCACCACCACGTCGCCAGGCGCCATCCTGTGCCAGACCTTACCGACCTGCCTCCCGCCTCCCTCACCCTCCTCACGCACCTGCCACCACCACGTCGCCAGGCGCCAGTGGGATGCTGTACAAGTCCGCCATGTCCGCTGTGTCTGTCGCCTCTACGAACTCTGGAAAGGCGCCAAACTGCAACGGGCAGTCGAAGTAGTGCTGCAGCGGCTTGCTGCGCGCCACCACCTGCCCGTGCCGGATCACGATGAACCCGCTGTCGCCCTGCGGCCACCATCGCACACAGTGGCGCGTGCATAGTAAGGTGAGCTGCTCTTGTGCGCGCGCCTGCGCTGCTGTGCCTTGGGCCTGCATGATCTTGGCAGACACAGCAGCGGCCCCCCGGCAGGAAGGATTCCTCACCAGGTTGGCTGCTTCGAGCGTGTTGTGGTCAGCGTCCAGCTGCATCACGCACGCCGTGGCCGAACCCGGCACCTTGGTGTGCTGGTGCCCCGCGTGGAGCGCACCCTGCGGGGGCGCGGTTGCGATGAGTGCGCCACTCACACGGCGGTTCTCAAAGCCGACGCCTGCGCCGTCTGGAGCCATCTCACGACCTGCCCCCGCCCCTGACTGCACCCCACTAGCCGCTGCTTGCTGCTCTGACTTGTTGCTGCGAGTCGGCCTGACCCCACCGCCTGCGCGCACCCGTGGGTCGATCATCGGCCGCTGGACGCCGTCGTTGGCGTACACGTCCTTGCCTTCCAAGTACGCGCACGCCATCTTCATGAACATCCGCGAGTAGTCTGCGCGAGCGCGAGCACGAGCACGAGCGAGAACCCAAAAATCGTCGTCCCCCTGGCCTTTGCTCGAAAGCAGCTGCCTCAGAGGGCGCGACATCCACGCCGCGCATTGCCCTGCATTCCCCCTGCCTGCGCTGCCTGCCGCTGCTCCGCCCAAAGGTGCTCCGCCCAGTTGTTGTGCGCTGCTGCTGCTGCTGCTGCTGCTGGTGGCCTGATGGAAGCCATGAAGAGCAGGCCTTCATACAGTCCCGCGCGCACCTGCCGGGTTCACGCCGCTCTCGGCCCAGCCCCCCACGCCATCCGCCACGCCCAGCGCCCCGCCTCCCACTTCACTGACAAAGTAGGCGTCCTCTCCTCCATAGTACACCTTCACAGAAGGAGCAGGCACAGGTGTGGAGCCTTGATGCTTCGGCAGGACGTGTCCCTGCGCTGCAGCAGCAAGGAGCTGCAGCGGGCTGCTCGCGCGCTGCCACGCGCCGCTCCTCGCACCTTGTCCGGGTGCGGAAGGTAGCAGACCGCAGTCCGGAGCACCAAGCGCTTCCCCGCAGGCACGCCTTTGGAGAGCGGCTGCCCCTGGAACTTGCGGGAGACCTGCGAGCCTTCGATCTCGGCGCCTGGGCCTGCGCGCACAGGCACGGGCCATCGCGCTCGCCGAGCGCCAAGTGCGGAACCCCACGGGCACGCAGCGCCACGCGGCCAGGAACCACCACACGCTGCAGGGCGCACTCACTCGCTGGCACTGCATCGGTGTGTGGCGAGCCTTTCTTCGACTTGGACTTGAGCCAGGAGAACATCTGCACTCCCGACTACTTCTGCAGCGCCCAGCCGCAGGCGACGGTGCTGCCTGCTGTGCGGCCAAGGCTGATGCTACGTGAGCTCGGTAATGACGCGCTGCCGGCCGATGCGGACTCCTCACGCATCGCTGCCTGCCAGCGTCGGCCTCTGAGGGACCTCTGTCTGCGCGTGCGCTCGTATTCTTGCTGCTGCCGATTGATTCAGGCTGTAGAGAGTCTGCAATGTGCTGGGCGTCGATGTGGACTCTTCTGCGCTTGCGGCATCGTCCTGCTCCACGACACATGCATGTCCAAATGCGGCAATCGAAGCAAGAAGCAGGAAGCAGCAGGCACTGGAAGTGCTGATGAAGGCATGGGCACAAGCCACAGGCACCTTAAGGCCAAGAATCAGGCACTAGGAAGCACACACGCGGTCACGCTCAGCGTCCCGTCGTACAGCAATCGCGTCATCGCCGGCCGGGCCCACACACTCTCACATCACTCCGCTCTGCACCCACTTTGGCGCGGGGACCCCAGCACCGCTACACATTCAACCAGCCTCACGCTCAGGCGCTGTGCGCGCCGTTGCTCGTGCCGTTGCTACCATTGCTGCTGCTGCTCTCGGTGGGCCGCCACGAGGTCCTGCACCGCACCAGCTCCTGGCAGCCCTCCTCGGTGCAGCGCCGGATCACGTGCACGTACTGCTTGTCCACACCGGGCAGCGGCACGTCGGGTGGCGCAGGCCCGCTGCACCACGTCTCCACCAGCTCACCCGCGTGGCACTCGGCCTTGAAGTCCACCTCCAACTGTGCGTGCGCAAGCAACCACCAGTGTGCTCTCCAGGGTGTTGCCACCTCGTGGCCCGCCCTCCCGCCACAAGGCCAGTAAGCGCATCAAGGACTGCTTACAATGTGCTCGTCATGCCTCACCTCAAAGAGGCTGTGCCCGTCGTACACGTCCTGCGGCACCGTCTCGAGCGCCCAGGCCAGGTACGTCACGTTGTTGATGTGCCCGTTCATGTCCATGTCGCTGCGCCGCGCCACCTGCTTGGGCCCCTCAAAGCGCTGCGCCTCGTCCAGGTCACCGAGCTTGCGCTTGCTCTGCTCCGCTGGCAGCGCGTACCTGCGTCAACCACCACCCACAGGTCATCAGCGCATGCACTCGCGTCATTTGACGCTGCGCTGCTGCTGGTGAAGACCAACAGCATTGTCTTTGCGAGTGGTTCATATCAGCACAGGAGGGCTCGCCTGGCTGCATGCCTGACCCCATTACTGCAAGCAACCTCTCTCTTCCTCTTACCTTGGTGTCTGTGGCGAGAAGCGCATGAACTTGGCCTTGAGGTCGTCTGGCAGCTTGGCAATCTTGCGCGTGGCAAGGTTGATGGTCACCCACGTGCTGCACAAGGAAAGCACAGCAACGGCCACCACCACACCCTTTGGTTGTGTGTGCACCTGGCCACCACAGCTCCCCATGCACTGCGGCACGTGGACACCCAGGTCAAGGTGCCGAGCAGCACGTGCCCACCTCGCACCTGGTGGCACCCCCAAACACCTTGCCCGTAGCGGCATCGCTGATGACCCAGTCCCGCCGCGCCGCCAGGCGACCCTCCTCGGTAAAGTACGTCTCGAGCTGCACAATGTCGCCCCTGCGCGCCGCGCCGCACGGACGAGCCACAAAACTTGCGTCCCTGCGGTGCCTCCCCTGGTGCACAAGGCAGGAAATGCAGTCACGCACCACTTGGGGTACTCCTGCATGCGAATCTGCATGCGCGTCATGACGAAGATGAGGTCGGCAGCCATGGGCAGGTTGGCGAAGCCGTTGTCGGTCCGCCCCCACATGCCCACGGCGTGGTTGCCTGCAATCTCCTGCACGTTGCAGCACCACCCACCACCATTACCGCCACAAAGCAGGAGGTGAGGCTCTGCCTGGGGCACCACCTGCCCCAGGTCTGGCTGCCCTTGAGCGAGCCCGCCCCCCCCCTGAGCACGAGCCGAGCAGGCCGTGCGAGCGAGCAGGTGCACGCGTGACGGTGCCGAGCTGCAATTGCGATGCGATGCGCCTGCAGAGGTGCCTTCCCTGCGCTGTGCCAGCCCATAACGCTTACCTGCATCAGGTTGGCAATTGTCACGACGGTGGTGCGTTGATCAGGCCGGACTTCGTAGCCCCTGGCGCGGTGCTGCTCGGTGAAGGAGGAGCGGTCTGGGGTGAACTGCCCGGGCGCTGGAGCTGGGAATCGTGGAATGCAGACATCGTCCTCAGGGCGCTGCTGCTGCTGTGCGGGCGCTGCCGTTGACGCTGGCGCGGAGACGGCCGACGGCGGGGCGGCTTGCGCGCAGACGTTCGCGCGCCGATGACTGCTTCGACTCGGCAGGACGCAACGCCCACAGGCCGCAGGGGAAGGAGGCAGAGAGCTGAGCGCGCGAGCGCCAGCGTGTGTGCAGTCCTTGAGCATCATATCGCCGCCCCTTGCTGCTGCAGCTGAGCGTGTGCAGAGCTGCTCTGGTGCACCTCTTGCCGTGCTCCCGCCTCCTCGACGACGGTGGCAAAGAGAGGGCCCTTGCAAGGCTTTCCTGTGCTGTTAGCAAGCTGAACGTGAGAGCTGTCCTGTGCGACTGAGCTTGGAAAGGGGGCGAGTGGGACTCTTTCAAGTCGTGCATGCGCACCTCGGCAAGACCAAGCCTGCCACTCGGCCAGCCATTCGCTTGCATGCAGCGCATGGCCCCCAGCTGCAGCGTGTGCGCACCTGCCCACCCTCTCAGCAGCCGACGCGCGCCACCCGCCCATCACCGCGCAGCCGCCGCACCATCTCAGCACTGCTTCCTTGATCAGCCAGAGTCTGATGAGCTGGCAGGAGGTGGCGCTGGCAGGCCACACCCACCGGCGCTCAGGCACGCGCACGGCGGCCCTTCGCCCTTCGGAGTCGGCGCACACGCCCTCGCGCACGTGCGTGTGGCGGCCTGTAACAGTGGCGACAGCCTGCTAGTCACAGCCTCCAAGGTTGGCACGGTGCCGAGCCATAGTACTGGGACACGCAGGTGGACGATCCTTGGGCGCTGCACCTGCAGCAGCTGCTGGAGCAGCCCCACGCCGCCAGCAGCACGGCGCAGGGGAGGGAGCAGCGCAGGCGCCTGGTGGCTCAACTCAGGCGGAGGGCCAGGGACATGGGCGCCAGCGTGGCGGACCTACCGCCGGAGCAGCAGGCCTACGTGCAGGAGTGCCGACTGCAGGTGAGGCAAGCTGTGCCTACTGCATGCATGCACACGACTGCCGCACGGTGTGCACAGCGCGTGCCGCGTGCCTGCCTCCGCCTTGCCTGCCCGCAGCTCATGCTTCACAAGTTCTGGGGTCTCATGCACGAGCAGGACAGGCCCTGGCACCGCGCCGTGGTCATCGGCCTCTGCATGCTGGCGCCCCAGCCCTCGCGACAGCTGTACCGCCGCCTCAAGTCCTCGAGCATGCAGCGCTTGCTGGCAAGACGCAGCCAGGTACGCGCGCCCGGTACCACCACCACGCTGGTCGAGCATTCGTCAGCACAGCAGTCCCCGCAGGCACTCGTTATGGCGTAATGGTGCAGGTTGAGTCGAGTCTGCGGGAGCTCCATGCGGAGGCGTACGGCCTGCAGAGGCGCGTCGCCCAGCTGTTGGCCGGCCAGGTGAAGCCCCTCTAGTGCATGTCACGCTCACAGTGCGCCCAGGTCCTGCTGCCCACTGACCGGCACCCGCTGATTAATCGCCGCCACATGTAATGACGGTGCCAGACAGGTACCCCTCAAGGTGCCGCCTCCCCTCATCCCTGCCCCCGCCCACACCCCTGCTTGCCTGCCTGCAGGACCCCACAGCGCCCCTCCGTCCCACCGTGGTTGCGCAGCTGCGGGCGGCCGAGCACCAGACAATCAAGCTGCGGGCGCGCTGCGGCCAGGCACGCGCCGACGTGCAGGAGCAGTCGCGCCTGGCCTGGGCCTCCTTCCAGGACAAGCAGCACAGCGCGTACTGCACGCAGCAGCTGCTGCCGGCGGCCAGGGACCTGGGGGGCTGGTGCACGCGCTTTGCCAGGGGCCTGAGGGCCGAGGTGCTGGCGCCGGCACGGCTGGCTGGCGGCAGGGGCAGGCAGAGTAGAGGTGAGCGCTGCCTGGGGTGCCTGGGGAGGCTGGGCACCGGGTACGAAAGGCACTTGCATGGCACACCATGCCCACACAGCAAACGAAC
>QAXK01006281.1:0-11329 GCA_004335735.1 Chlorella sp. KRBP
ATCCCTGGCAGCTTTGGGCAGTACTGCATTTGCTCCATGCAGCTTACCACCAACTCACAATCTGCCAACTTGTTTGTTGCTGCTTTCAGTGGTGGTGATCGCTATGGTCGCAGCATCAGGAGGTCTGCTCTTCGGGTAAGTGAAGTGCAGTTGTGCTGCCTGCTTGTGCCAGCACTTGCTTCATGTCCAGATCCAACACTTGCACGGTGCATAAATGCGAAACGCGTTACATGTTAACGTCAATCGCCTCCTTGTACTCCGCGACTGTCACAAGGTGTGTGCTGCTGCTTACCCTGCAGATTCGATAATGGCATCCTTGGAGGAGTCATTTCCCACACCGGCTTTGAAGCCAGATTCTTTGGTCATGTGAGTGTCTCAACACAACGAGTGTGTCTGATCACACCACATATCCTACCTCGTTTGGCATGCTGTGCAGTGTGTGGTTCATGGAAGAAGCGGCCATGAACATGCACATGCGTGCCAGTGACATGTCAGTTGTGATGCAGCCACTGTGTGCATGTGATGCCGTCGTCGTCCTGTCACAACAGCATGCACGCCAGACAGCTCCTGATCCATGCAGGGGACTCAACCCACTCAACATACGCATTGTTGGTGCTGACATCGCATCGTGTTTGTGGCTTGCAGCATTCTTCTGGCACGGACCCCTGGTGCAAGTTCAACGACCACATGCTGCAGCTGTTCACCAGCTGCCTGTTCCTGGCTGGAGGCTTTGCTGCACTGGTGGGCAGCTGGACCTGCAAGAGGTGAGAGGCGACGGGCGTGGCAGCGGGCAGCTGCATAGCCTGTACACCTGACCAGGGACTCGGAGGACTCAGTCCCAGTGAACCAGCAGGGGCGTGGCGTGGGCACATGGCCTACAAGGGCAGCGTACACACCACACGCTTGGTTGGCGACCCATGACACGTCACTCCGTGCCGTGTGTGTGCCATGGTTGCTTGCTGCCCACACACTGCTTGCATGGCATCCGCCCAGCACTGCATGTACTGCAGGTCACACGTCTGATTGATCCCGGTAGCACAGCACATGTTGGGCTGTGACACCAGATCTAGATCTAGGTGCTGGTTGGCTGTAGTGCAGGGCCCGAGCTGCCGCTGTTGTGGTGTGTGCTGCAGGTTTGGTCGCAAGGCCACCATGATGGCTGGTGGCGCCTGCTTCCTGGCTGGCACTGCCCTGGTTACTTTTGCGATGCACATGGTGATGCTGGTGCTGGGCCGTGTGGTGCTGGGTATCGGTGTGGGTTTTGCCACACAGGCCACCCCCCTGTACCTGTCAGAGATGGCTCCCTTCAAGCTGCGTGGTGCACTCAACATCATGTTCCAGGTAGGGGGGCGACGGGGGCAGTGATGATGTGGGTGGCGATGTCGATGTGGTGGTGGTGGGGGTTGGGGCTGGAGAGAGGGTGATGTGTGCATGTAGGCAAGCAAAAGAACAGCGCGCGGATCTAGCAACAGATGTGTCTATGGGGCCTGGAGCTGGGGTCTGGGAGCATGTGGACACTCCTGGGCATACCACTTGTAGACACAACTGTTGCTAGATCTGGCATAGGGGTTGAAGGCAGCCGCCCGCCTGTGTGCACCATACACCGCAGCAATACAGTAGACTGCAACAGCCTGTCATGACCCTGGTGTCGCGGGCTGTGTTGCTGTTGTGCTGCAGTTGGCGGTGACCATTGGTATCCTGGCTGCCCAGCTGATCAACTATGGCACCAAGGATGTCAAGCCCTACGGCTGGAGGATCAGGTGGGCTGGCTGGCTAGGCTTGCGTTGCCATCTTGATTTATGCAATGTAGCTGCTGCAACGGGCACACGCTTTACACACAGCCAGTCAGCAAGACGGTTTTCCTGACTTCACTCTTCAGGGACTGGCAGAGCGGTTTGATTCCAGTGCTGTAGCATCCTTGTTGTCTGCACAAGCCAACCGGGTCCTGTGATGGTGTACGGACGGCACCAGACCTGGCAGTCACACTGTGCTGACCTGCATGCGTGTGCTGCTGTGTCCTGCAGCCTCGGCATGGGTGCAGTTCCCTCCCTGATGCTGCTGTTTGGCAGCATGATGCTGCCCGACACCCCCAACTCCTTGGTGCAGCGTGGGCGTGCAGAGGAGGGCAAGAAGGTGCTGCAGAGGATCCGTGGCACAGAGCACGTGGACGTTGAGGTACGTGCTGCTTGCTGTGACCCAGTTTGACAGCTGCGTGACTGCAGCTGTGCAATGAAGTGGGCGGGAACCCATACATGTATGTGATGCCTGCTGGTGGCGAGCTGCTGCTCGTGATTGCAGGGGTGCACAGCAGCAGGCAGGGCAGCAGCAGGCGCACAAAGCATTTGTCCTCCTCAGCACTTGGAGCAGCATCCGTGCTGGAGTGTTCATCTGCATCTGCAGCCCTGCTGCAGTCCTGCTGTCGTGACGCTATCCAAACTGCTGTTGCATGTCTGCTGCTGCTGTGCGTGTAGTTTGAGGACATCTGTGAGGCTGTAGAGGTCAGCAGGGCTGTGAAGAACCCCTACAGGACCATCATCAAGCGCCGCTACTGGCCACAGCTCACGCTGTCCATCCTGATCCCCATGTTCCAGCAGCTCACTGGAATCAATGCCATCATGTGAGTCTCTGAATGGGATGCTACTTGCAAATGACCGAACAAAGGAGCCAAACAAAAGGCTCACTGGGCAGATGCACGACTGCAGTAGCCGCGCCCGGTTTCCAGGTCTTTGACGTGCATCTGCATGTAGCATCTGCAGCCGTCTTGAGGCCATCCGACAGCACTGATGCCAAGTGTGCACCTTTGTGTGTGCTGTGATGTGGACCGACCGTAATGATTTATTGGAAGCTGCTGACATTGTGTGTGCTGCTGCTGTCGCCCAGGTTCTACGCCCCTCAGCTGTTCCAGGCTGCAGGCCAGGGAGCTGATGATGCTCTGCTCAGCACAGTCATCACTGGGGTAAGCCACACACACACACACACGCATACACCTTTGCAGCACCTGCCTGCTTCCCATCATCACATTTTTTGTTGTGCATGTTGTGTTCCTGTACGTATGCCTGCAGTGCTTCCATAGTGCAGCGCACACATGCAGCACGACCGGCCGCCACGAACGACCCAACAGTTCGCCCGGCTGTTGCTCTACAAACTCCGCACCAGCCTGCCGTCAACATCCCCTAGCAAAGCTGCACCGAGGCAAAACCGAGTGTGCGGGCTCACACATGCTACTGTATTGCGTGTGTTTTTGTGGTGTCGTGCAGGCCGTGAATGTGGCGTCTACTGTGGTGGCCATTATTCTTGTGGACAGGCTGGGCCGCCGCTTCCTGTTCATCCAGGGAGGCGTCCAGATGATCCTGTGTGAGGTGCGGGGTGGCCTTGATGCTGATGCTGCTGCTGCATGCGCGTGCCTGCCCTTGTGCACTTGTGTCGCTCGGCAGAACGTGTACCTGCTCAGGCGTGTGCTGATGTGGGCCAACACATTGCTGGTGGTGGGCTCTGCTTGCTTACTTGCCGGCATCGTTGGTGGCTGACGTGCTGGCGTGGCTGCTTCTGTACTGTGTTGCTGGTGGGCGTGCGCAGATAGCTGTCGGCATCCTGCTCAAGTATGACTTTGAGATTGATGCCAGCACGATGCTGTTTGCGGCGCCAACCATCGCCCTCATCTGCCTCTACGTGGCTGGGTTTGCCTGGTCCTGGTGAGTGAACTGCGCAGCCTCAGGCCACAGCCTTGGACCAGCACACTGCACTGACATCCACCTAGTGTATGTCACATCCCTGTGTCAGCGCACATGTTGCCGAGCTGGCCTGGCCGTTGATCAACCTTACATGGGCAAGGACATGGAACATACGCTCAGTCTGAGACCAATACAAGAATGTGCTGCCGCGTCGAGGGATGCAACTGACACGCAGCATGTGATGCTGTGCTATGCTGTGCTGTGCTATAGGGGCCCCCTGGGCTGGCTGGTGCCCTCTGAGATCCAGCCCTTGGAGACGCGTGCGGCTGGAACAGGCATCAACACCTTTGTCAACTTCATGTTCACCTTCCTGATTGGCCAGGTGGGTCCTGATGGGGGCTGCTTGTATTGTAGCGCATGTGCAGCCAGCGCGTGTGCACTGGTGTGCTGCGGTCAGCAGCTTGTTATGACTGCCTCAGGCTCTGGCCTGTCCTGACGTGCATGTGTAGCGACAACTCCTGTGTGTGTGTCGGCACAGGCGGCTCACACTGACCCGTGTGTTTGTGTGTCTGTCTCGCTGTGCCTGCAGGCGTTCCTGTCCATCCTGTGTGCCATGAAGTGGGGCACCTTCCTCTTCTTTGCTGGCTGGGTGCTCATCATGACCATCTTTGTCATCCTGTGTGTGCCTGAGACCAAGGTGAGACAGCCTGGATGTGCTTGCTTTCCTTTTCTACTACTCCCCTCGACAGCACCACGCCACGTGCTGATCACAGCTGCTTGAACGTGACATATGCGCCAAGCACACCGTCAGCAACAGTTGTGCTTTGTCCACGGGCCAGCCGGCTTCTTGCACGTGTTACCCTGTGTGTTGAGCTGGTTGTGGGCACCCCCTGGCCAGCAAGAGTGCACCTCTGGTGATTAGGACTGTCCAGCGCAGGCCTGTGATAGAGTCCATATAGACGTGAAGGGTGTGTGCTGACAGATAATGCTGTGTGTTTGTGTCTGCCCCACACCCTTGCCGTCATCCACCCCACAGGGCGTGCCTATTGAGGAGCTTAGCGAGAAGATTGGCAACCAGCACTGGTGGGTGACATGTCCACATAGCACTACGTAGTACAGTATACTTTGCTCAATGATGCATTGTGCCGCATGCGCAACTGCTGCATACGCACAAGCCAGCGTTTTTGGCATCACAAGCACTGCGTGACCTGCACTTGCACACGGCGCTCAGCTGCCGACATGCCATATACATGGCATATCGGCAGCGCCCAACATGCACGGCATGTCAGCAGAGACTCATGTATGCACACACTTGTGGCTGCGCTCATGCTGCATGTGTGTGGTGCTGTGTGTGCTGCAGGCTGTGGAGCAAGGTGGTTGCTGGAGCACCCCGCGAGACTGTTCCAATTGAGAAGGGCATCGCCAAGTCAGTTGTGTAGGGTGTTTGTGTGTCTACACATACATGATGCTGACAGCACATTCGTCACTGTGCCAGCTGATTTCACTCATTCAGACAGCTGCCTGCAACGCCAGCAGCTGCCTGTGATGCACCGTGCGGCGGATTTTGTGCTGGGCCCTGCTAGAGAAGTTGACTTCCCTTGCGTGCTCTTGTGATAATCGCTCAGCTTGACCCTTGCTGCTAGCAGGGGACCTACATGAGAGGGAGGTTCTTTCCAGTAGGACCATCTGCTCCCTTTGTGGGCGAAGCAGCTCCAGTTTTTGATCGTGGTGCAGTTTGATCAACGCACGAATCATGACATTTTGGCCGCGGCACATACACAGGGTGCCATTTTGTGGGCGGTAGCGACCTATATTCAGGTTTGCACAGCGCGTGCGTCCTGCACCTGCATGACTGCCAAACAGCACCCACCGCTGTGAGGTTGACTTGGCTGCTAGCTGGCCTCAAATTTGTGAGGCTGACCCGTTGCATGCAGATGGGTTTTTGCCGGCTGCTGTTCTTCCACAGTCCAGCTGTGCTGCATGGTTGAAGCACCCAAGCAACGTGGGACACATGGTCAGTCTGTCGGGGCGCATGCTGACGCAGTGTTTGCTGCTGTACACAACACCAGCACAGCCATTCATGTGATGCGGTTGCCGACCTTACCATGTGCAAGTGACTGCGATGTTCCCTTCCCCCAACCTCCTGTCGTCCCCAGTTCTGTGATGCTGATTGTGTGTTGCGGTGTACCCCGTGGTGAGGCCTGTGTATTTCGTTGTGTTTAGACCTGTTTGCTGTACAGGCGGGACAGGCTGGAATTGTGTGGGGTTGGCTGATGCGCAAGAAGAGGCTGAGTGTCTTGCAGGCAGTGGCCAGTGACCCCCACTGCCACTTTGCACCCGCACGAGCTGTACAGATGCTGCTGTAGTCTTGATACAGATGCACAGTACCACGATTTTGACAGCTTTGACGTTGAGAACTTAGTAATGTTGAGGCAGTTGGCAGGAGGTGCCGGCCTCACTTAGGATGTGCCATGCATGAGTCCTGCATACTGCAGGATCCATGTTGGCTGGTGCAGTCTACCCTTCTTCTGCTGATTGCTGCGCCGTGCTTGTGGGATTGTTTGTGCTGCAGGCTTCCTGCACCTCCCCAATCCTGGGGGGTGCAGCCAAGCCAGCCACTAGCACATCACAGAACTGCAGCCATACATACACAGCCATGCGTGCAGTAGTGTTGATGCTGCTTGTCGTTGTGTGCCCCCTCTGGTTGTCTGCATGAATTGTAAGGTACTTGTATGTCTACACCACAAACACTCTCCGCTCAAGAAGGTGTGACCGCGGTTGGTGTACATGGGGTTTGGGAACGAGTTTCTTGCGAGACGGTGCGCAGCAGTGGTCCTCCAGCCAGATGGCGCTGCTGCCAACAGATTCAAGACAGAAGATCGGTTGCAGGGTGGGGTACATGCCAATTCGCATTGCCTGCACTCTGGAGGCCTGCTTGACCGCAGTCAACACGGATGTTTCGAACAAAGAATGATTCAAGTTTCACTGCAGTTTTCAGAATCATGCCATGATGGTGCCGTGCAGGCATTGACTAGCTGATTTTGCAGCCAGCATTTGCTCCTCAACAGAAACGACACGAGAAACAATCACTTAGCTCGACCTGTTTCCTCCCGAGAGCCCCTATTGACTTCATTGTGTGCTTCAGGTCGCAATCAAAACCTCACTCTCAATGTACCTGCCACTACTCTTTGGGTGGCCACCACACGCATGGCAGGCAGATGGGGGCCGTCCCAACCGGGGGCAATTCCCCACAGCCACTTGTAGAGATGCAGGAGGGCGCAATCAGACCACATAATACCTTCTGCTGCTTCTCAATTGGACCCAATCAAGAATCAACAATGACAGCGCTGCTGTTAGGCGCAGCTCGCAAACTTTGGACTGAGCGTGAGTCATCATAACATGCTGAAAGTGCGCACGCTGCAGGCAGAGATCGCGTTTCAAAGTCAAAAATACATATTATATTATGCGCTTGTGTACTGGCATATTAACTGATCCATCTCGACAACAGCAGAACTGATCTGCTGCTCTGCTTCAGGCCATGACAGTGCAACTTGTTGTTGAGAAGGAAATTCCGTAACATCGTTAGCACAACTCAGATGCGATGACTGGGACAGCGGGCGGCCCCATCCTGTCAGAGGACCTTTACAAGCAGACCGTTGCCTTTGACTATGTTGTGAAGCGTCATGTCAAGCTCTACAGCGACAGGTTCGAGACATACGCGGACATAGCAGTACCAGAAGACCACAGAACCTTCCAGCTGGATGACACAGCGCGCCTGCAGCCAGATCAGAAGGATGCTATACAGCAGAAGAAGAGGTACCTCAGGCCACCTGGGGTCGGCAGCATGACAGCACTGGCAGCTGTCAGGGGCAAGGGAGCACAACTGGAGCTGGTGAGACTGCTGCATACAGTTTATTAGTTTGTTGTATGTGTGTTCAAATGTAGATGTCGATGGTACATAGGGGGAACCCTATGCAACACCCTACAGGCTTGTCAGACCTGCAATGCTGGGCTCAGCCAAGCTGCACGCCGTCGTATGCTGCTCTGCAGTACAACACTGCCTGATGCAGAAAGGCTGTCCATGCCTTGGCTATGTCACAGCGGCAGCAGTTGCGGTTCATACATGCTTTGCACAGACAGCTGTTCGTGCGCGGGGTCGAGGACCCTGAATGACAGGTTCAGCATGCCCCTCTCAACGTGCACTCCCTTGAGCCAGCTGCACACGGGAGTGTTTCCAGTCACCTCTCGTGTGGGCGAGTAAGTTGCAAGAACGCCCCATGTCTGTTGGCCTCGCAAGGAGTCAGTGCACACTTGTGCTGTAGATGCTGGGCACACTTCAGCGCCCTGTTGGCTGCTGCCCCTGCACGCCTTCCCCCTTGTGTTGCAGTGGGCGTTCAAGCTCAAGCGTGATGAGCACAGTGACTTCACCTTCTGCTTCCAGTCTCAGGAGCAGGCGCACCGCTGGTTTGACGCCCTGTCACAGGTTTGGAACCACCACCACACTGTGTCACGAGCTCATGCTGGCAGCGCACAATGTGCCGTCATGCTGTTGACTGAGGAGATGGGGAGACCATGTGCCCTGTTGGACACCTCAGCCGAAATGTTGGGCTGGACCTCACATGACATAATCCATGCAATACCTGTGTCAACACTCTACACTACAGCCTTTTTAATGCGCGAACAGGTTGCGTGGGTGACATTGCGTACCGTGCCGGAACCTAGCTGCAGTTCTGCTTCCAGCTGTTGTGGGTTTGGCTGTGCTGTGAGGCAGGTGATAGGAGCACTGCGTGTGGCAGCGGGCCGCAGCCCCCAGCCAGCAGTCACCCACTCCCCCTCAGCAGCAGAGGCACGGGACAGCCTGGCACCCCTGCAGCCCTGCGCCTTCATGCCGGGCGCCGAAACAAGCTTCAAAAGTAGGCACTTGGGCTTGAGCCGAGGGCTGCGACTGAGTGTTGTCCCTCAGCAAGGGTCCTTCTGTCTGCTGGCATGATATGCACGCATCTCTTGAGGCCTGCTCTGCGATCCGACACTTGGACACAGCCCATTGCCAGTGCTGCCGAAGTGTGACGATTGTGCAAAGGGTGAACCAAGTGTGTGTTGCGTGTATGTGCAGGCCTGAGCAGCGGTCATCCCCTGCTGATGAGTGAGGACTCTGTGTCGCCACTCAACCTCACCACCAGCCATGTAGTCAGTGAGGAGGAGGAGTTCAAGCGCCTGCTCAACATACCCACAGGTACGCAGCGGTCTGCTGTTGTATATGCACTCAAGCTGCGCACATGCCCACAGTGGTGCCACAGTGCATCCGCCAACGGCCCTCAACCACCCATCTCGGGCATGACCCTTTTCTGTGTTTGCGCGGACCCACGTGTCTGCCCCTGCAGGCGCGTCCCCTCGCCCTCAGCAGCGCTGGGTGCCATACCGCCACAGCAACGGCCTGGCCATCTACCAGCACCACAGCAGGGCACAGGGCGACCCGTCTGAGTACATGGTAGGGCCACCGGGCTCTGTGCATTGCCGGCATCCCTTGACACGTGTTGTAGATAGAAAAGTAGTTGGGCATGCAACCACCCTCATGTATGTGCGTCTTGGTCAGATATACCTGCTTGCATCTGCCTGCACCTTTGCCCCTGTGCCTGTCCCTGTGCTGCTGCACATGTGCTGCCTTTTTACCTGTGCTGCTGCGTGTGTGCCGGCGTCCTGTGCTGCTGCGCGTGTGCTGATGTCCTGAGTTGTGCCTGCGCTGCTGCTGCTGTGTGTGCTGCAGGTGTCTGCGGTGATCCGTGGCAGCCCCACGGAGGTGCTGCGCGTACTGATGGACCCCCAGTCAGCCACCACCATCCTGGGCCCTGCACTGGAGGTAGAAGTGCTGGACAGCACACCTGGGCGCCAGGTACGAGCGACAGCAGCACTGGTGCATGCAGTTCACTGATACAGTACTCCGGCGCCAGGTGGAATCAAGTTATGAGAGTTGTGTGTAGCACACACTGTGTCTTGACATAGGTAGTGCGTTGTGGGTGGTGCTAACATTCTACATTGGTGCCTGCCCTGCCCTGCTGTGCGTGTGCGTGTGCGTGTGCGTGTGCGTGTGCGTGTGCGTGTGCGTGTGTGTGTGCGTGTGTCGTGTTAGACGCTGCGCATCATCCTGCAGGCTGAGGGCCCTAATGGCGTGTGGTTCAGGCCGCGTGAGGCTGTGGTGAGGCGGCTGGTGGAGAAGCAGGAGGACGGGGTGTATGTGGTGCTCTTCCATAGCGTGGACGTACGCACATCACCCTCCGACGCACTGCCGGGTGAGGGTGTGTGTGTACAGTTGTATATGCTGGGGTTCACCCAGTGGCTCATCCCATCAAGAGTCATGGCGGGTTTGTCATGGCTTCGTCTTCCGCAGGATACACAGTATCCGAGCGCATGACGCAAAACACTTGCAAAGGCAGCTGCTGGCGCCATGCTACACACATACATGGCCGTGGTGTGCATGCTTTGGCACCTTTTCATGACCGCGTTGGGGTGTGCTGTGGCTGGTGCTGTTTGTGCCCTTGCAGGTGTGATTGAGGTGGCGGAGGGTATGGATGAGCGGGTGTGCCGCACCAACCCCATCCGCTGCCGTGTGTCTGGCGGCTACACCATCAGCAAGCAGACGGGCTACGGGGCCGACAGCAGCCCAGAGACACTGCTGACCTGTATCCTGCAGGTGAGTGGACAGCCAGCTTGACTTGCCTGAGCTGCTGCAGCTGACCGTACACGTGTATGGTACTGGCATGGCAGTGAATACATGGCAACAACAGCCCAGTGTCAGCAGGTGCTGCAGCTTGCGGACGAT
The DNA here is from genome assembly GCA_004335735.1 of Chlorella sp. KRBP. Lineage (NCBI taxonomy): Eukaryota > Viridiplantae > Chlorophyta > Trebouxiophyceae > Chlorellales > Chlorellaceae > Chlorella > Chlorella sp. KRBP. The sequence goes on from QAXK01006281.1 coordinate 10,489, forward strand.
GCACACAGCTAACCATGCAGCGGAGTCAGGCTGTATACAGGGCAACAGTGTCAAACCCGAAGTAGTATGTTGGCACACAGCAGTTTGCTCATAGGCATAGTCTCTTTTGTGCACACAGCACAAGAGCCACTGCACGGAACACAACCTTCCGCCACTACAAGAGCGCTAGCTCGCATCAAACTTTCTTTGAGGGAATTCCTGATGATGAGTGACGCATGTCATGATGTGCTGTCATGTGTGCAGGTCCAGGACATGGGCGGGTGGCTCAACCCCCCACACCCGCTGTTCCGTGCAGTCAATTGGTGGTCGGGGGGTGCCTACGAGGCTTTCCTGGAGCGCATGCTGCTGGGGGTCATGCTGGTGCGGGACATCGTGGAGAAGAGCAGGTGGGCGCTGCTGTGCTGACAGCCACACCAGTTGGTTGCGTGTGCATGCCCTCAGAACAGGGGGGCTTGATGACACCAAGCGCTGGTTGGCGGCAGCAGCACAAGCTGTTTGTGGTTGCTGCAGGCGAAGTGGCGCAGGATGTCACATCAGCAGTTCAGGCCATGCACAGCAGCCCAGTCCTGTGCAGCATGGCGCAGCATGGAATAGAACACTAACTGCACAAGCCCATGTGGCGGACACTGACTGTGCTGCTGTACGTGGTGGTGTGCAGGTTTGCTGTGACGCCCCAAGTGTTTTCAGCGGCACCCTCCAGTGGTGGGGCTATGCCTCAGGTGGGTTGTGCTGACGCATGGGGCACATGTAGGGGCGCATTCAGCCGGTACACTCGAGCATATCTCAGCAGGGCAGTCAGTGCATTTCCATGTGTGCACAGGTGTGTGTGGGGGGGGGGGGG
>QAXK01006282.1:0-10118 GCA_004335735.1 Chlorella sp. KRBP
ACAAACCTGTCTTGCTCGTTTGCCTTTGTGCTGCGGGACATCTGATACGCCCACTGAGGCGCCAAACCAGATGCAAATACCACACACACACAACCTTGCAGTCCGTAGCAGTACTGGTCCGGGGGGGGGTTCCAAAGCGGATGAAGTGGGGGCAAGAATAAGCGGAAACGTCCGAGCACAGATGAAGGGGCGCCAGGCAGAGATGAAGGGTGCCGGTGGCGCGTCACCCTGGCGGCGTGAGCTTGGCGCTGCTCCATTGCTGCACGGCGGCCGCGCCCACCAGTGCCAGGAAGCAGGAGGACTGGAACGCCACTGTCATAAGCCCGCTGGCACGTGCTTTTGCCGCCACAGGCACCAGCGTAGGGGCCACCTGCAACCGTGAAACGGATCGCAACGTTCAGTAGCACACGTTGCGCGGTCTGCACCAGGGAGCGCAGCGGGGTCTGCATGATGGAGCCCAGCAACTTGAATGATCTGGAGCAGCGCACATATCAGTGTGTATCAAGGTGCCTCACCAGGTAGGAGCAGGTGTTGACATATCCAGACAGCACCCAGAACACGGCCACGACCATGACGGCGCCCAGGTCCCCTCCGGTGAACTCGGGGCTGAAGATGCAACCAAACAGCAACGGCACCTGCGGGCGGGCGGGCGGTGCCATCAGGCGCAACACTCAAAGCGACGGTGATTTGAGCTGCACACCACAGCATGGCCCGCCCTGAGGTGGCCAACTTGCACACTCGTCGCGCTGCGCGCGGGCAAGCACGTTGCTCACCATGGCTGTCTTGATGAGTGCCCACAGCAGGAGCGTGGGCACCGTGCGCGACTGCCAGCTGCGGGGCGTCAGGCGGCCCACAATGTCCCCCACCAGGCGCACGTAAAAGAGCACCTGCAGGCGCGCACACCACACAACCCACACGCGCCTCACTCGCCAGCACTCGCCCATTACGCCTCACTAGCCTACAGGGCTCCTGGTGCTGTTTGCACGCATGCCATGCACTGGCCGTTGCAGAGGCAAAGGTATCAGAATCATCAAGTGCACGACAAGCGCGCGCACCTGTGGCAGCCGCTCTGCTAACAAGCCCGTCGAGCGCATGTAGGTGAAGAACGGGAACACCAGCATGCTGGTGCCCACGCTGAGGAAGATGGAAAGCGCGGCCGGGCTGATGCGCCACGCCACCGTCAGCAGCGGCACCTCGGGCTTGCGCTGCTTGCCTGTACTGACATCATACGAGGACAGCTCACTACTGCCGCCTCCCCCCAGCCCACGCGCCGGCACCGTGCCTTTGCTGGCTGCGGCCCACCCGCCACTGCCACCGCCTGCGTCGCCGCCGCCGCCCCGCTGCATCACCGTCGCCGCGCTGGCCCCGACCTGCACCGCTGAGAAGCCTGACGCTGCCACGCCGCTGCTGCTGGTCCACGCCGCGGACAGCGCAGACGTGCCGTTGCCGTTGTGCGGGTGTTGATGGTGCTGGTGGTGGTGCTGTGTGAGGCGGCCGCTGGCGGTGTGCTGCAGCTCTAAGGATAGGGAGGTGGAGAGCATGGGGTGCTGGGCGCTGCTGTTGCTGTCCATGGAATCCATGAGCACTGCGGGGTGACGCCATGGGGGCAGCAGGAGGAGGCACACCACAGGGGTGAGGACGGGCAGGGCAACAGGAGGCGCATCACGTGGGCAACACGAGCGCCGGCAGGGCAGCACACGCACACACCACACGTCCCCCGCAGCTTCAAAGCGTCCATGGTGGTCGCGGGGAGCACAGCGCTGTGCTCAGCAGGTGTCTGCTGTGCAGGTGGCCAACAGCACAAGGCGTGACGCACCTGTGTGGTGTCCTTCCTCCTGTGCCCCCGGGCCGACTTGGCCCAGCCCTCCCTCCCTCCCGCCACCCGCACCCAGGTCACTGCGGTGACGCGACGCTGGGCCCATCAGCATGCTGCTCGCGTGCCCGTTGATGCCATTGGTGCCTGGTGCTCTAGGCCTGCCTCGTGTTGCCTGCACGCCAAGATTGGCGCATACGTCGCACTGTCATGCGCCACTCCCTGCACAAGCTGCCGGCACAGGGTGCAGGGTGAAGCAGCTACTCTGCACACATCGCCTCACCTTTTGCGCCATGTGACCAAGGAGCCCAGTGCCCCCCCGGCTGCTCAGCATCTTGCCAAGCTCGACGCGCTGCGGCATCATGCCCTCTGGCTGCAGCACGCGCAGGTTGAGCATCACCATGGCGCAGGCGGCCAGCAGCCCGCACATGGTGATCCAGGCAACCGACAGGAACAGCTGCTGCATGCCCTGGGGCGTGTAGTAGGTGCCGCGCTTGATGAAGAGGTCCAAGGCCAGCACGATGGGCCCGCTGCTCACGAACCCTGCAGCAAGGCGCGTGACGGTGCGGTTGCAAATGCTGGGACAGGTGCTTGGGCCTGGGGCTCACACCAGCCAGATGGGCGCGCTCGTTGTGCTGGGGCCCACACACAGAGGCTGCTGCCGGCGCGACGCACCTGTTGTGAGCATGACGGTTGCCGAGGGCGGGAAGCGAGAGGCCAGCTGGTAGCTAGTGCCAAACACCACGCCGTAGCTGACTCCAACAGCCGCAGTGACTGCCAGCAGCCAGTTCTGCGTCGTCGCCCAGGCCGGGAAATGCGCCGTCAGCACGGCGAGGCCCCCCAGCCCGATGGCCAGCCTCAGCAGTCCGCCGCGCGCCACGCCGCCGACTCTGCGGTCCATGGCGTCGTTGAAGCTGGTCTGCAGCATGAGGACTGGGATGCTGGGCAGGAAGTAGGCCACGTTGAGCTGCAGCAGCACGCCCGGGCCATACTCGCGGCTGAACTGGGTCAGCAGAGAGGAAATGGCCGTCCACGCGAGCTTGTATGACACCTGCACGCCAGGTGTGCACGCCAGGTGTGCAGAGGCCGGCAGCGGGCCGCTTCCTCCACTGCTGCTTCCGGGATCTTTCCTCGCGAAAGCCTGGAGCTCTCCCGCAGCCACCGCGCATTGGCGATAGCTCCTAGCGAGACTGCGTGCAGCACACGGCAGCACACGCACCGCGACCAGGAAGAAGCAGGCCGGCGTCACGGCCTCATTGAGCCTGCTGGAGCGGTGCGAGTCCTGCGGCATCGTGGAGGTCCTGCCTGAAGTCAGCCGTCACATTGTTGTCATGTAGCTAACTGTGAGCTTGGTTGTGTGCCGCAGCAGTCGCGTGTGAGAGTTTGGCAGCCATGCCCGTGCATGCGCGTCGTGCGGACGCGTGAGTTCCAGAGCACCCATCATCATGATCCATGGCTTTCCCCATCATTATGACCCATGCCTTCACCCATCATCATCATGATTCCGAGCGAGGTTCGTGTTGCAGCAAGCGCTCACACACCAGTGCCGGCAGCACACGCGGAACGCATTCCTGCAGAAAGGAGCAGTTCGAGTGGAAAAAGGAGCCGGTGCACTGCACGAAGGGGAGGCCTCACAGGATGACCCTGGCGTGGTGGGGGAGGACGCCACTTAGGTCAGCAGCGACCGCCGCTTCTTGCGGGACGCTGACGACAGGTCCGCCGACTGGCCCTCAAAGCCCTCTGGCAGCGAGCTGCCGTCCACACCCGCCAGCGCGGCACCGCTCAGGTACTCGTCAGCCAGCTGCACGCGCTTGACGTTCTCCTGCAGGTGCGCAATCATCAGGTCAAGGCACCAGGCACCATTGAGCTCACAGCAAGACTGCATGTCGTGACCTCACCGCGTCCCACGCTGGACCCCACATTCAGCCCGCAAACAGCAGCCCCCGCGCACCTGCTCCTGCACCAGGGCCCGGCCGAACTTCATGAGCACGTCCAGCGTCATGCGCGGCCGCTCAAACGTGACCTTGCCCTCGCGGCTGTTGATCAAGCGCTTGCTCAGGTTCTCCACGCCCAACTGCTGCACGAAATCGCGGACCTTCTCGTCGTAGACGCGCGCGCGCAGAGCACTGCACAGGCAACAAAAAGCACAGCAACAAGGTATCGAGAGGGAGCGGGTCACCCCTGCCGTGACCCTGGGTGCACCACCATCCCCAACCACATCCCCCCAATACTTGCCCGAAGAAGTCGATGGACTGGCCGGGGAAGGCGTCCACCAGCTGCTCCACCTCTGCACACGCACAAAGCAACACCAGAGCGCGCGCGTCAAGATGCTGCTGCACCACCACAGCACGCGCGCCATCATGCTGCGCCATCAGTTGCGCACATGTCATGCTGCTGCGCAGGAGCTCCAAGTCATCACACACGCGACGCGTAGGCAGCTGCAAGGGCAGCCCATCTCAGGTGGTAATGTGGTGGCCTGTCCTCACCTGAGCGGTCCACGTTGTCGTCCACGAAGATGCCCATGCACACGCCGATGCGGTCCTCGCGCGTGGGGTTCCAGTAGTACCTGAGCAACGGGAACACGGCAGAGAGCACAGGGCGCGTCAGTCGTGCAGAAACGTGGGCTTTGGCCACTGAACCTGCCACTCCCACCCTGCCTGCATTGTTCCCATGCCCGTGACCCCGCACTCACTTCTCCATGCGGCCGTCGCGGATGAGTGGCGCGTACAGCGTGCTGAAGTCGTTACCTGCGCAGGGTGGAGGCACCGCAGCAAACGGGCCCTGTTTGAGCACTCTCCCCCTCACGCAGCGCTGTTTCTCCGCTGCTTGCCCGCTGCATGCCACGGCTTGCGTGCCATATGTGTAATTCATCACACAGAGCGTGGTACGCCCGCTGCTGGCATGGCTGGCATACCCAAGGACCCAGCGTCTTGACGCACCCGTGCAGACGACGGGCACGCGTGGAATCTCCTCGTTCTTGTACACGCCAGGCAGCTGCACGTTGGTGGGGTTGTCGGCAATGTTCATGAGCGTGGCGTTCACCATCTGGTTGTTCACCGTGTACTGCGTGGCGTCGCCCATGCGGCCCGCGCCAGCGTCCAGATCGTTGATGAAGAGCGAGCACATCTTGCCCTTCTTGATCACATCAGACGCCTGCAAACACGATATCACCAGAGCATCTTGAGCCTGCGCTGTTCAGGGAGCCTACCTGCCTCAACACTGTTTCTCTCATGCTGACCAGGTGGAGGCAGGCTCAGCGTGTCTGGTGGGGACGCACCTCGCGGTAGCGCTGGCGGATGAGCTTGGCGGGCTCGCCGGCGTTGCCAGACTCCAGCTCACCGGCGCTCATCACAATGGGGGCAATGCCCAGCTTCTTGTACGCCAGCGCGCACTGCAAGCACGACACCCGCAGCAGGCAGCATCGTGTCGTCACAGATGCTGGCCGGTACCTTCGAAATGACACATGCACACCCAGCCCGCTCTATCCAACCCCCTTAACTCACCTGGAAGGTCTTGCCCTGGCCCTTGCCTCCCCAGATGCCCAGAATGAGCGGCACCTTGATCTTGGGCAGGTCCATGAAGTTCTTGGCGACGTGGATCGTCATCTTGTCCAGGAAGGCGGGCGAGATGTAGAAGCCGTCCTCAATGTTGTTGAACGACTTGCGGGCCTGGGAGATGTAGTCCTGGGTGCTCATGATGGCGTTGGCCGTGCCAGAGGTGCCGCCGAAGCCCTGGAACACGCTGTCGACCATGCCGCGCCCGCGCGCAATGTCTTGCTGCGTGGGTAAAGCAAGGCCAAGGAGGTGCTTGGTGAGCTCAAAGCTTGCTCCTCTCCCCTTGCGAGAACGGCTTGCATCTGCCAAGGGGCCGTGATGTGGCAATAGTAGGATGCAGCGCGGCGGCACGGGCCCCTGGGCGCGCTCACCTGGTCATCGGACGTGTCCACACCCGCATCGATGGACTTCCAGCGCCCAGGCGTGTACTTGGGGCTCGCGCACACGCGCACGCTCTGCGCTCAGAGTCAACGAGCAGTCGGGAGGGTGGGGCTGAGCGCGAGCAGGCGCAGCTGAAGTGGGACGCGCTGCAAGCTGCGCGCCGGCATGCACTGCCACAGGTCCGCCTGGCTGCTGCTGGCCAGGCGCATCCGAGCGTCTCAATGGGGGACTGAGCTCGCCAAGCTTCTCGAGCTCACCCTCGGCTTGACGCCAGCGCTCGCCGCGGTCTGCGAGCAATCACATCAGCAGCACCACCATCGCTTGCTGCTCCTCTCTTGCTGTGCGGGCGCTTCCTGCGAAGGGGCACTGCTGCTTGAGGATGAGGCTGCTGAGCGCGAGGAGCGAAGAGGCCTGCGCACCTTGGTCTGCATCATCTGCATCCTGCCTGGTCTGCTGTTGAGCGTGGCGTGCGAGCGAGGCACGAGAGTAGCTGCTCGAGGAGCGCGAGCTCAGCGGCATTTTGGGCACAGAACCCTGACCATGCGGTGGAACCAATAGATAGGAAGGATCTGGTGCCAAGCCATTGGCAGGCTGTGATGGCCATGGCAACAAGCTCCTGTGCTGGGCCCTGCACTGCTCCCGCGCCATCCGATCAGTCATATTCGGTCACCGCAATGATCTTGTGCCTGCTGGCCAAAGCAGCAGGTCAGCATAAGAGCTGCAGTGGTACGCCAATGTCCCAGGATCTCCTCTCCCGCACGCACGCGCGGCAGGGCTTGCGGTACCTCTCCAAAGGGCAGCACCAGGCCAGCAGCAAGTAGGGCGTCACTGAGCAACAGAGGACCAAACGCGATGGCTGCAGCAGCATTCTCAGTCGGGAATGTGCTTGGGAAGGCACCTGGGGAGGCCAAGCTCGAGGATGTGTACAAGCTGGACAAGCAGCTCGGTGAGGGCTCGCTGCGTAGAGGCCCACGCCTCGCGCTGGGGCTCCTGATCGCAGCTTTCGGCGCGCTTTGGGCAGCAGGAGCGCGGTTGCGATGTCCATCGGACGCATTCGCTGTGCAGGAGGACGCGCACACGCGCACACTGCACCACGCAGCTGCACACCACATCGCAGCTATTCGTGCTGCTGGACGAGCGCGCCACATTGCGCCCCCTGTGCAGCGAGCGCACACACTATCCCACATCGCTGTGCAGGCAAGGGCGCGTTTGGCGTGGTCAAGCTGGCCATCAACAAGAAGACTGGGGAGCAGCTGGCCGTCAAGAGCATCTCCAAGGCCAAGCTCGTGTGCAAGGAGGACGTCAAGGACGTGCAGGCCGAAGTGGCGATCATGAACCTCGTCGCGGGCCACATCAACGTGGTGACGCTCAAGGTGAGGAGGCGCACTGGGGTGGCTGGGGTGACCAGGCGTGCACCAGGCTGCCTGCGGGCATGCGTGCCATCTTGGCGCGGCATCAGCATTTGCCATCCCATGGTGCGTGTGATGTGTGCGCAGAGCACGTACGAGGACAAGGACTCTGTGCACCTGGTGATGGAAGTGTGCGCGGGCGGCGAGCTGTTTGACAGCATCGTCGAGTCGGGCAACTTTACTGAGAAGAAGGCAGCCAGCGTGAGTGGGAGGTTGGACCTCTGTGGTGATTGCTGTCCCTGTTGCTGTCCCTGTTGCCAAACCAGGCGTGCTGGTGGCTATCCAGCAGGTGCCTGTTGTGGGCGCGCCCATCCCTGCTGCCTCCACCACACGTGGTAGCAGACGTGGGCAGCGATGCACGGGCAGCTGCCCGACCAACTAAGCTTAGTTGTTGCATTGTGTGTGTTGGTGGTCTGCAGGTGTTCAAAAAGATGGTGCAGGTGGTGCACCATTGCCACGAGCTGGGCGTCATGCACCGCGACCTCAAGCCAGAGAACTTTTTGCTCACTTCCAAGGGTGCCGAGGGAGAGCTCAAGCTCACAGGTGCGCTTTGAAGCCACTTGCTAGCACATCTTAGCAACGAAGCGACGCGCTGTGCTATCAGCACAGAGTCTCGCCGCCCACGCATTCGCTTGTCGGCATCACTGCCCATACTGCTGCATTCCCTCGCACCCCACATGCACACGCCCGCAGACTTTGGCCTGGGCGTGTTCTTCAAGCCAGGCGAGCGCTTCCGTGACCTGGTGGGCTCGCCCTACTATGTGGCGCCAGAGGTGCTGCGCAAGAACTACAGCCATGAGGCGGACATGTGGAGCCTGGGCGTCATCCTCTACATCCTGCTCTCAGGCCTGCCGCCCTTCTGGGGAGACACTGAGGTGAGGGCACGAGGGATGGAGGGATCTGCAGGCAGCAACTTGGCAGCAACTTGTTGCCAGTGCCAGCAAGGGCACGCGGTGCTGCCAACCAAGTCACACCACCGCGTTGTTGCCGCCACCCGCTGCCCTCATGTTGGCGTGTTGCACCTGCTGCAGGAGCAAATCTTCAAGATGGTGCTGCGCGGGCACATTGACTTCAAGACTGACCCGTGGCCCAAGCTGAGCGACGCCTGCAAGGACTGCGTGCGCATGCTGCTGGAGCAGGACCCCAGCAAGCGGCCCACTGCTCAGCAGGTGCTGTCGCACGACTGGCTGGTGAACGAGGGCGCGCGCGAGGACGTGGTGCTGGACAGCGTGGTGCTCAAGCGCATGCACCAGTTTGCCCAGATGAACAAGCTCAAGAAGATGTGCCTCATGGTGGTGGGGCAGCAGCTGTCGCCGGACGAGATTGCAGGTACGTTGGGGGCGCTGCTTGCGGGCGCGGTGTGTGTGGTGAGCTGTACATCTGGTACAGTCATGTCTGGCAAGCAGATACACGCTGCTTGGGGGCATGTACGCTGCTTGGGGGCATGTACGCTGCTTGGGGGCGCCGTGTGGGCGGCCTCCAGGGTGTGCGGTTGGCGGGGGTCATGGCTTGCCTGCCCATATCGCTAGCAACGTGCGGCAGCTGCTGGCATGGGCCAACCCGCCATGGGAATGTTGGAGCCTCCACCCGTCACCCAATGAATGTGTGCACCTTGTGTGCCCCTCGTTGTCGCCGCGTGCGCGCAGGCCTCAAGGAGCTCTTCAAGTCGATTGACGAGGACAAGAGCGGCACCATCACAGTGGTGGAGATGCGCAAGGCGCTGAGCCAGTGGGGCCACAAGATCAGCGAGGCGGACCTGGCCCAGCTCATGAGCGTGGCGGACGTGGACGGCGACGGGCTCATTGACTACAACGAGGTGCGAGTGCGCTGCCTGCCTGCATCAGCGTTCTGTGTGTGGCAGCAGCCTGCGGAGCAGCTCGTACCATTTGACGGCAACCCTCCCAAACTCACGCGTTGCCGTCTGCGCTGCCCATGGATCTGGCTTGCCATGTGCGCAGTTCGTGGCCTCCACCATGCACATCAGCAAGCTGGAGAAGGAGGAGCTGCTGCAAAAGGCGTTTTCGCAGCTGGACAAGGACGGCAGCGGCACCATCAGCGTGGACGAGCTGGCCACGGCGCTCAAGCAGTTTGGCGTGTACGACGACGCGGCGGCGCTGCTGGCCACGGCCGACGCCAACCAAGACGGCAGCATTGACTACGTGGAGTTTTGCGCGCTCATGCGGGCGCAGAACGAGGGGCTCAGGGCGGGGCCCAGGCGCTGACCCCGTCAGTGTGTCGGGGACCACGTGTGGCGTGTATTTTCCGTGCGGCTGTAGCAAGCCCTGCGCCTGAAATGTCTAGTGTGGTTGGGTGTTCTCTTTGGGGAGAGCGTACGCTGCAGGACGTGTGCGCTAGCGCTGGCAGGACCGCAACTGCGCGTGATGCTTTATTCCGCGTGATGGCTCCGTCAAGCATGCAAGCCCCAAGTGTTCGGTAGCGCTTGCCTTGGAATTGCACAACAGAGATGAGAGCAAGGTGGATGGTAGCACAGCGCAACCGCTACGGCGCCAAGTCAACCGTGGGCTCTGCGGGCTCAGTGCGCTCGTCCTGCTCTGCTGCAGGTGCGCCGGCGCCCTCCTCCTCTGCCCCGTCCAGGCCCAGGCCACCCCCCAGTGTCGCCTCCTTCTTGGGCGCTGCGCTGTCCTCCTCCTCCTCCTCCTCGTCACCTGGTGCCGCACTAGCCAGCGCTAGCCCTGCTGCGGACGGCTCACCAGCCACAGGAGAGAGCGGTGCAGCTCCCTCGTCCTCTGGCTGTGTGGGTGGCGCGTCATTGATCAGGGCCGCAACCGACGGCTCGCCACCCTCAGGCAGGTCAGGGCTGGGCACCTCCTGGGACGTGCCGGCCGCGCCCTCCTCCTCCGCCTCTGCTGCTGCTGCTTGCTCAGAAGCCGGCGCAGCCGGGGGGTCTTCTGCGGCGGCCTCTACTGGGGCGGCTTCCGCGGCGGCCTCCACTGGGGCGGC
>QAXK01006293.1:0-16870 GCA_004335735.1 Chlorella sp. KRBP
CCTCCTGCCTGCACATGTGCATCTCGGCGCCTCACACCTATCTACATACCGACCAGCAGCACTGAATTTTGGTGCCGCTTGTGTGCTTAGATGCATCTCTCTGCTGTCTCTCTCTGCTGTCAAGAGTGTTTGAGAAACCAGTATCAGCAAACAGTGGGTCTGTGGAACCCGGGAGGATGGTTGTGTTGGTTCTTTTGAGGTGGATTGGTCAGTTGGGTTTCACACTGAAACACCTGCCTTGTGTTCTGTTGTATGTGCTCTGTTGCAACCACAGAGCAGCAGAAGGCAGGGTGGCTTCCTGCAGGCAGGCTGCATGCTTTGTCGGCAGCTGCAGGCGTGGGCAGCTGCCATGGACATTACAAGAGTTCTTTCTTGCAACGCTGCTGCAAACCTTTCACACCAGAGCACTAAGAATACATCACAGCACTGAGAATACAGTATTCTGTGGGCCAATGAACATGGACGAGCCTGGATGTGAACGAGGGCCCGTTTTTGCGCACAATCGAGGCGAATATTCATTTATTCATGCTGTGTCAGGCGGTTTGTGTGCAGTACGTCTGTAGAAGAGCCGACGCACCACTTGGCGCGCAAGTGCTGTAAAAGCCTAGCAGCGGTTACTGCCCCGCGAAGCTGCCTGCTGCTTTAGCAAGCACCGCCGAATACGCTGCAGAAGCATAAAATCTACCAAACGAATAAAAACCGTGAATGTTCGTGTGCAGGTCCGGGTGATATGCCTCGCCAGTGCTGCAGCAGCTGCTGCAGCAGTAGCATTGCTGGGCTCAGGAGGATGGCAGGCGTAACCAGCACCCTCTCACTCCTCATAGTGCTGCAGTGTACGTTAGTCGTATTCTCACAGCCCATTTATGATGGGAGGGTTCCGAATGATGCCCCGCAGCAGCCCCCAAAGGCAATCGAGGCACAGCTGCTTGAGCAGGACCCACATCAGGAGCTGCAGCACAAGGCGACTAGGCCAGTCATCATCACAGCTGGTGACTCCATCACCCATTTTGGCTACGACCACGACGGCTGGGTGTCCCTGCTGCAGCAGCAGTACCCAGATGTGACCTTTATGGTGAGGCTGGTTGTGGTTTGCTGTCCTGTGGCCCTAGGCGCATGTCCTGCAGCCGTATGTGCATGAGCTGCATGCAGGACACAGAAGGGTACCTAGCAAGGGTCTAGCTCCAAGAAACTGCAAAAAAGATGCATAAAACGATGGCAAAATCGCGCACGAAACACACACTTGCAATACGCAGCTACTGCTCAGCAGAAGCCAGCCTCACGAGCAAGGTGAAGTCTGGCCTCTGCATCAAGCAGAACCCAGGCTTCACCTTGATCGTGAGGCTGGCTTCTGGTTGGCAGCTGCTGCGTATTGCAAGAATATCTGCTTGAAGAAGAACCCAGACTTCACCTTGATTGTCAGGCTGGCTTCTGGTTGGCAGCTGCTGCGCAGCCATACACCCAGGTCCCAGAGCCTCCTGAGCATGTGCTGCACATCTGAACCTGTTGTGCTGCAGAACAAGAAGGTACAGCTGAGTCGGACTACAGAGGCTGCATGAACATGCTGCATAGCCTGCATGTCGCTGACACCTGTGGCTGATCGCACAGCAGCAGCCACAGCCGCATGACGGTGCGGCCACTGCCCTGGCGTGACACCATGCTGCCTGCCAATCGTGTCGCTGTCCTGCAGAACAAGGGCGTGCACCTGGGCACCACAAAGGCCGCACTGACCATGCTGCACTGGGCCACAACAAGCCCAGGCTCCCCCCTGGTGCGGACCCCAGGCCGGGTGAAGCTCATCACCCTGTGCTACGGCGCCAATGACGCATCCACTCGGTCCAGCGACACGGCGTGGCGATACGTACCGCTGGCGGAGTACAAGAGCAACCTGATGCAGACCGTGCAAGCCCTCCGCAGCAAGTTTCCCGGACTTCACGTCGTCCTGCTGACGCCGCCGCCGGCTGCGTCGCCGCCCCGCCCCGACAGGCGGCTCGAGGTGACAGCAGAGTATGCAGAGGCTGTGAGGCAGGTTGGCAAGGCCTTGAAGGTGCCCGTGGTGGATCTGTTCCATGAGGTGCTGGCAGTGCCTGGGTGGCAGACACAGGTGATGCTGCCAGACGGGCTGCACCTCAACCCCGCGGGACAGCAGCTGCTGTTTGGCGCGGTGCTGCCCACCGTGCGGGAGGCTGTGCAGGATGCGTGATGTCCTGCTTGTGACGGAGCAAGCAGTATTTCGATCCGATCTGGGCCAGGACTAGCAACAGCTGTTTGGCTGTGGCTGACACAGTCCATGGCTGTGGCTAACTTGGTATGTGGCTGTGGCTAACTTGGTATGTGGCTGTGCGAGATTGCACACTGTGTGGCTCAGGTATATGCCGCTACAGTAGCCTGCAGCAGTACGTGCTGACTGGTGATCAAACCACTGCAGTGCAGAATGAGTCACTACAGTGTAGGGACTCCCTGCACTGAGTAGAGCAGCACACCAGCTGTCGTATGTCCTGTGGAGCCAGGTGATCTGGTGGTGCCAGTGTAGTGATCTGTAGTGGTGCCAGTGTAGTGATCTGTAGTGATCTGCCTCAGTGCTGTGCTACAAACGTGCTAGTGCATTCACATTGTCTCGTTGAATTCGGACTGTGCATGGGAGCCGCAAGTTGCACTCAAATCGTGCACCAGTGTGATGTTTTGAAAGTGGCCTGCATGTTTGGCGGCGTGATGACCACCATGCTGTTGGTCGGTTGGCCTGTCCCGGGGTATGCCACAGGCGGATCTGATGGCATTGGGGGCAGCATGCTGCTTGGTGCAAGTCACGGTAGCGGATTGTGCTTGACGCAGCCTGCACTGTAGTCTCGTTGACTGGCTGGGCCCCCTGTCACCATCACTAAGTGTGAGTCAGGGTGGTCCGATGCCTCCTCAGAGCCTCGGAGTCTCTCACTGACTCGGAGTGACTCTGGGAGTTGGCCCAGAGTCGAACTTGTTGACTGGCTGGGCCCCCAGTGTCACCATCACTGAGTGTGAGTCATGGTGGTATTATCATGGTGGTCCGGATGCCTTCTCAGAGCCTTGGAGTCTCTCACTGAGTGACTCTGAAAGTTGGTCCAGAGTTGGACCCGAGCTGAACGGATGTGACTGTCACAGTAGCATGCATACTATCATGCTCTATGTATATGTATGATGTGTTGAGGCTTGAACAGGTGTACTGCATCTGATTGTACTACATCTGACCTCAAAAGGCCTCTTGGAGCCTCTTGGAGGCTGTTTTTGAACCTTGAGCTAAGCTGGGCTTTAGTGGCTGTGTATTGTGCTGTTGCACAGGGTCACGACATGCAGGGCTAGCCCGGCCCTCGTAGGGGCAGCTATGTATGTGTTACTACTGGTTGTTGACACATAATTGAATTGGGCCCTGATCAGGACCTTGTAACTGTTGGCTGTTGTTGACCGGGCCACTGTGGCTACGGGTTGCACTTGTTCATGCAGTACTGACTCAGCCGCTGCAATTTAGGCCACCAAGGTCACTGTTGACGTATGCACTCGAAATTCATGGCTTGATTTTGACGCAGCTTAGCAGAATCAGCACAAGCAGCACTGCCCGTTTGCCCACATGTGGACTGCCGTGTGCACAGCTGTCAAGCTAGGAGGAGCTGCTACCAGGAGCTGTGAAGATGCCAGCTCAGAGCTTGGTCCACTGCAGTGGCAACTTCAGGCTTTGAAAGAACTCAATGGCACATTTGGGAGGACATTTACGATATCCACGATATGTGAGCTGTTCCAAACGCTTGTTGGAGTAGCATTATAACAAGGCACAGCAGCTGGTAGTTCATCAATAGCTGCTACCTTGGTACAGTTGATTTACACACTGCTGCTGCGGGCATGCGAGCATGCTCAAAGTACACGCACTGGTATCGCAACACCCCAGTACCAGAAGAATGTTTCTACCTGACATATGGCGCTCTGGGATAGCTTCAGTGTACTCAATTGACTGACAGAAGGTTGTAAGAGGCATTATGGTCCATCAGCCAGCACACGGTTGGTGCCAGCTGTCAGACTTGTCGACGAGCAACTTCCTTACGCCAAACAGCAGCCAACCTCGAGCTGTCTGCTAGGGATCTACGCAGTTTTCTCAAACATGGTTTCATGGCGCTCAATCATGCGACTACACCTGTGTTGTAGTGGCAACACCCTTGTTGACTGCTCACTAGTGCTACTGCTGTTGATGTTAACACTGACAGCAGTGTGGACTCACTCACACTGTGGAGATTGTGGTTACCAGCAAAAGGACAGGCTAGAGGGGAAGTTACATGACACAGCTCCGAATGTCTGTATGTCTGCGTGCTCGCAGGTGCCACCCATGACCAGCACGCTCACTGGCCATCACTGCTGGTGCCACTGCTGGCGTGCTGCATGCTGCGACGCCCTCCCCAATCTCTAGGGGGCGGTTTTAACCCTTCCATACTGCCTGAGTGTGTCACACTCTGAGCCTCGGGGCTCTGTATGGTGCGCTGGTTGGCACGCGCCGGCTCGGAATGCACCACGGGCCCAGGTGCCTTTTAGTGGTTGTGGAGCGGTGTCGGGTCCCCACACCCCTCCCGCAAACCAGAGCGCTTGAGGGGTTGGTGAAGCAGCATGCAGCACGCCAGTGGTGGCCACCACGGGCCGGAGCCAAGCAATGGTGAGAGCTGGTCACATTCTTGCAGCTGTGGTTGCCTTGAAAGTGTCTTGCCTGCTACGTCAGCAGGGGCTTGATGAGCCGCCACACAGACTCTGTGCAGTGCAGGTGTTAGTGCATGTCCAGCAACAGTGTGGCAACTGCTAGTGTGTTGGTCCAGGGCTGTGATCCAACCACTCATCAGGCAACATGTACATCAGGTTGTTCCTGTCTGCCCTTGGTACACTGCAGTGCACACAGGCCTCTCTGAAGCCACCCACTGCTGATCTGCTGTCGATGGCCTGCAAAGGAGCAGGCGCCTCGCCTCCTTGAGCTAAGTATCATACTAAGGGCCTCTAGGTAGTGCTTGTGCTGGTATGTGCATGTGTGTCGGTGCGTGCATTGGGTCATTCTCGAGGCCTGGGGTGCGCTTCAGGCCTGCCCATGTCCTGCCGAACAGGCAGCTGGTTGCTGGTGGGACCTCAGCCCCAGCCCCTGATGGTTCGAAAGGGGGACCTGTGGATCCCGCCTTCGGGTTTGTGACTCACACGCTCCTTCCTGCCTCCCACCAGAGGTGTGCTGTGTGCACAGCCAGGCGTACTGACACATGTGCTAGCAGGGCAGTCCAAGAGTCTCTTGGGGCTCGTACTCGGCATTGCTCACATGTACGTAGCGGCAGCAGCACTCGCACCTCCTGCAGCTGCCTGACATGCGCCTGCCCTGCCCTGTTTTGCTGGTGCTGCTGCTGCTTGCCTCCCAGGTGCATTGGGGAGGCAAGAGCGCCGTAGCCCTGCAGCACAGTGCGCTGCACAAATGGTCAGGCCTGAAGCCGGCCGCTGCTATGCGTCCTGAGACGCCTGCCTTGCGAGCAGTTGAACCAACATCAGGTGCGTGCCACGAGGGCAGCAGGGGTGCTGAGTCAGGCCCCAATAGCACCCAGCCAGCTGGCCTAACTCAAGGGGGGCTCACCCCTGGCAATGTTGTCAGCGTCAGCCAGCCATGGCTGTCCCACAGCTGTCGCTGTCATGCATCTGCTGCCGAGGGGGTTGCGTGCAAATGGCCTAGGTTGCAGCCCAGCCAGTGATCACTGATGGGCGGCCCACAGAGTGTTTTGCGCTTGTGCTGGTCTCAATAGCTGCCGTGGTGTGTCCACAATGCCGCAGGTCACCTGTGGCGAAGCTGCCACCCAGCCTGCAGTCATGCTGACAGGTGCCTTGAAGCACCATGATGTCTACACTTCTAGAAGACCCCCCTTTGAAATTCGGACGACCCCTTATGGAGCATGCTTGCACAGCTGTAGACGCATCCTTGTACTGCCTGGCAGGCATGGTGCTGTGTAGTGGAGTTGTTCGTGGGCCACCTGGTGTTGCTTCCATATTGTCCAGCCATGCTGTAGGTCCATGGATTCCCGCCCATTGCGGAGGGGTTACCTTTGCCTCAACATGGGATTTCCCCTGACACAGGCACCTGGCAGTGCACTGAGGGCTTTGGGCTGGGTTTAATCCTCATGATGCAGGTCTTGAAGCTGGGGTTGTGATGGTTGACAATTTGACTGGCGGTTAGGTGCGAGGCTGCAGATGTAACATGTGTGGCTCCATCAAGGGTCGATGCGAAGTAGGGTGTTGAATGCCTGGTGAGCTGCTGGCCTGCCACTTGCATTCTGTGTCTAGTTCAACTGGCAGACCAGACAGCAGTGTGCTGCGTGTCTGGTGTGACGTCAGTGCACCCATCATGTTCCACTTGCATTGCAACAGGCAGATCTCAGCCCTGAAGGGCCACAGAACAGCCTCGACTCACAAGCCTGCAGCCTTGGCTTCTGTTGGCAACAGGCTCTACTGCTGTATTGCATGTCTGTGGCACTGCTGACATGACTACGTATGCTGTAGGGGGTTGTGCACTGGCAGCACGGCTGTCGCATCATGTGGTGTATGGTCTGAGCATACGCTGAGCCCTGCTAACTGCCAGTGTAACATGGTTGGTTGCCTGTGCTGACTTTGATGTATTGAGTGTCACCAATCTGCAGTGCGTACTTTGGCGACATACTTTGCAGCGCATGAACATGAACCCCATGAACCTCATAAACTGTAGCCGGACTTGGGCCCACTTGTGTGCACCACAGCTGTGTGCGTGCTGAGCATGTATCTCAAATAATGTTGCAAAGCCCTGCCAGCTGCTAGCCATGCAGCATATGCCTGAAACCAGGCTGGCCAACTAGTATGCAAACGGCATCATACAGCTGCTTGACTGGGATGCACATACGTGCCATCTACTCAGTCAATACCAGCCTGAGCCCAGCAGCATTGAAAGCACGCACACCCAAACGTCGGCAGCAGCAGCAGCATCGGTCTGCCAGGAGTGCTGCCGCAGTGCACAGCAGCTGGAAAGAAGTCACTGCTGGCCTCTCCGACTGGTCACCAGTCAGCCCTGCTTATGCTGCACACAATTAGCTATTCAGCCGCCCCATGAAAATGCCGACAGATGAGCACGGATGGAGCCAGCAGCTGCCAGCGGCACAGACGCCCAGCCAGCTGCTGCCAGCGGAACACAGCCCTGCCAGTGATGCAGCCATCATGGCTTGGATCGCAGTGGCAGTGACAGTAACTGACTGATCGTGTGACTAAACAAGCCGTGTCCGACAAGCGGCTGTCATGCCGCATCACTAGCAGTCACGGTCCCAGTCCAGAGGCGGTTGGCAACTTGGCACATATGTGTGCGGGCAGGACTATGCCACGATGGCTCAGCACTGCTGCACCGCACCACACGGTGTGCCCTGAGCTCCCACTAGCACTGGGTTCCTGAGTTCCAAAAGCTGGCAACCAAAGCTTGAACATCAATCACAGACTGAAGCGTTGCACATTATGTGCCAGCAGGATGCTGCATGGCAGCGTCTTGCTGGGCGGCCCAGACTGCTGCTGAAAGACTTGGGACTTCATCCTGTGGAAAGCTGGGGCCTGCAGGGGCGAGGCCAGATCATTTGAGGGTCAAACAATCACTGGGCCAGCTGGCAGCCGCACGGCATACAGTCAGCCACATAATCTACCATGGCAACCGTGTAGCCTGCACTGCAGGGCCTGTGTGACCGTCACAAGCACCCTGCAATAGGCTGCTGGCCATGAGTGGTCATCACAGTTCACAGCACACCAGCCGCAGAGCACCTGCTGCAGGAGCGTGGCCTCTGCTGGCTGCTGGCTGCAAGGTGTTGCCTCTCAGCCTCGCTTGTACCCCAGCAGGCCGCAGCCCGCAGTGTGCCCAGCAGGCTTGGCAGCAGTCCTTCCAGAAGCAGAAGCACTGCTGCCGCCACTGCTGCCACTGCTGCTGAGGCCCCCTGCTGTTGGCCTCTTGATGTTCAGGCCGGTGCCCAGCCGGGTTGCCAAGTCCTTGACCGCTGTTGAGCGGCTGGCTGCAGCAGCGTGGGCTTGGCTGCCAGTCGCTGCTGAAGCTGCAGCGCTGCTGCTGCTGCTGCTGCTGCCGAGGGACCCTGCTGCGCTGGCTGTTGCTGCTGGCTGCAGGTAGATGACCATGGCTGTGCAGTCGTCGATGATCTCCTCCTCCTGCTCCTGCCAGCACCTGCAAGTTGCAGGAGGCAATAGTGACATGCAGCTTGTTTCAGCTCGTGCTTGGGGACAGCTGCCAGTGAAGGCATCCGATGTCCACATACAAACAAAATGCAGGCATGCGCGGTGTGCCACGTGGTACGCGGGCCCCACAGGTTGTGTCCCCCCACGCCGGTGGTGCCAGCAACGTGGCAGCGCCAGTGCCTGCGGCAGTGTCGCCGTGAGAGACTCTGAATCCCTTGCTGTCAGCATGTAAAGGACTCAATTGAGACATGCCACTGGCATCAACTGATGCGGCATCAGTTCGGCCACTCACTTGCGCGCCATCTTGACCAGCATCTTGGCCACCTCACTGGGTGGCTGCCCGGCCTGTGCTGCTGCGTGCACCTCAACCAGGATCTGCTGGCTGTCCAGGAACTCAAAGATGCCGTCAGACATGAGCACAATGTACCTGCAAGGCACAGCCACACAGTGCCGCAGTGTGGAACATGAGTACCAGGAGGTGATGTCACACTTTGAATCAACATCATGAGTCATGTCACTGCGCAGGGACAGCACTGTCTGAGAACGCAGTTGTCAGGTTTGAGCGAGACATCCCACAGAGACCTGCGACCATCGATACGGTCATGCATGGCACTGGAGTGTACCACGCTGGCAGCCCTGGCCTGGAGCTTGAAAGTGTTGGTTGCCCAAAAAAACTCACTTGTCCTCTGGCCGCAGCGCTGTGGTGATGACCTGGGGCTCGTCGATGACGCCGACAGACGCGGCCACGAGGTCGCCGAAGGAGCGCGTCATGCATAGCCCCGGCACATTGACGTCACGCAGCCACACGCGAGGCGGACCCAGGGGCTCGTCGCCGCACATGAAGCTCGCGATGCGGCCCTGTAGTTCACAACACGTCCAAGCGGGTCAGGAGTGCCCTGGCGCCTTGGTCGGCGAGGGGTGGATGGTGAACTGTGACGAACGTGCTGCAGTCGTTGGCAGTGACCGACTGGGGTTCTTGTGACGATGCTGATACACGCAGACCGTCCACTGCATGTGTGAGACACTGCCATCCTATCCTCCACCACGCAGCATTCTTGCCTATTGAATACTAAGCAACGGTCTGCCTTACCCCTGATGCGATGATGCGCCCAGCCTCCCGTGAGTCCATGGGTGTGTGGTCGACACTCAGCGCCATGGCCGACACGCTGCCACGCACCCCGACCTTGCCTGCAGGGCAGCAGCATGGCGTTGCGAAGCGGTGGTCATTTCGAGCAAAGGCTTGAGGCACGGATGCTTCTCAGAATGGCCTTTGTGGCCCCCATACAGACATAGCGCAGCGCATGTCACATACGCTCAAGTTGAGCATACTGACTCCGAGTCAGTGCTGGCACCACAGCCTATTTGCTTGCAGCATGCCGTGCCACGCATGCCACGGCAGGCAAATGCGCAACCAGGCGGCGTGGTTGTGTGGCAGCGTTGCTGTTCCCAGCAGTGTATGGTTTGACTCCAAGCAGAGGGTTTGCCAAGGCAAGCAAGCTGCTGCCACAAGCACTGCATCGGATGCCGCTGGTTGCCTTAAAATGCCTGGCTGCCAGTCCTGGCCCACAGATGCACTGCATGATTTCATCACCATGACTCACCCAGCACACAGCGGGAGTCTCCCAGGTTGGCCACCACCAGCTTGTTCTGGGTCAGCACCTGCAGGACATGGGCAGAGCCGGGTTCCACGGTGGCAGGCATTAGATCAAGACAAACACTTGCGGCAACAAACATGCCAGGGGCTGTTTTTTGGTGTGACTCCGAGTGGCATGCACTTGGCAAGTGCATGATAACACATCAATGTGGCTTGCCAACGGCTGTCATCAGTCAGCCATAGGGTAGCCATGGCGAGTCACTATGAGTTTGCCTTGCTGCGCCCTCAGGCGCCCTCGTAACGGTAGTGTCTGACCACGGCTCGTGCTCATGTCACAACCTGAGCATGCCCTGACTGGTCGGACCACTCACCGCCACGATGCCTGTGCTGCCGCTGAGGTCTGCGTCCAGCCCTGGCTGCTTCTTGAGGGCCTTGTTGGCCTCAGGGAAGGCGTCAGACAGCGCAGACTCAAGCGTGGCAGGCTGCAGGGGGACAGGGAGAGGATTTCGGCAGGCATGCAGGCTTCAGATGCCGGCCCGGCCCGCGCTCAAAGCAACAGGTCTGGGGGCTGAAGATAAGGTTGCTGGCGTGTTGATGTGCTCGCAAGTTGGATCTGTGGCTTGGCACTAGCCCTGGCAGCCAGTGAGGAGGATGACCCCCAAGGCTCGGCTGATGATGTGCAGGAAGGCCAGTGCATGAGGAGCATGCCGCGGCATAAGGGAGCCATCGGACTTTTTCAATGCAAAGCAACCCGATGCTCCCCGAGTCCCGGAGTCCAGCCAGCGGCACGCCCACCTTGCATGCCGCGTGTTTGGCGAGGAACTTGGGCACGTTTGTGCACACGCTGTGTGACACGGTCTTGCCCTCCTGGCCGTGCCCGTCAAAGACACCAAACATGGCCATGTCCTGGCCAGCCAGCCGCTCCTGAACACACCAGGCATCCTGCAGGACACCCAGCACACGTGGGTGAGGCAATCAGACAATACTGGCAGCCAGTGATGCCGCATGGCACAGTGTGAGTGCTCAGGCAGGGCCGGCTGGGACCTTTGGGGAGGCAAGAGTTTGTGCAGTTGACACTGTCAGGCTCAGCTGAAGTACAGCATTCCTGCCAGCAGTGCACATGGCATGTGCAGCTGCTATCATAGCGGCAACTGCTGTCCATCGTGCTACTTGTGGAACAGCTGCTGCAGAGAATGTTCATCCCGCAGTAGGCCCCACGCCCACTCCAGTGGCTGCGCTATTGCTGACTCAGTGTGCCGCACGTTTCTGCATCGGTTGGCACTGCAGGGCCCCTAGTAGTGCCCGAGAGGCTGCCAGCATGCATGACCCGTGACTAAAGCCTCACCTGGTTCTCCTTGACGTTGCCGCCCAGGTCTGCACCCGCCTGTGTGTGCACACTGTAGGTCACCTTCAGGTTGCCCACCTGCCAGCAGTGACAACGCAGCAGCGACAGAGTTATCTGATAGGGCCTTTCACAGTCACTGTAGTACTGTACAGGCATGCTACAGTACTTGAAACTGCAGGAAACAGCCTGCTGGGTTGGACCCAGGGTAAGGCTACAGCAGCCCGCCTCCCAGCACAAACGGCTGCAATTGCAGTTTGGTGAAGGCCTCGCTGCATGCTGAGGAGGTGCTGTTGACCCAAAGCTGAGCCAGTGCAATGCAAATACCTGCTGCTGCTGCTGCCACGTGCTGACTAAAACTGAGTTCATCGGTCTTGTCGTGACTCCCACATGTCAACCGCTGCTGCCTTGCAGTTGCAGCCCACGTACAGACTGCTGCACTTATGATGGCGTGTGATCAACACATGGACAGGCCCTGCGGTCTTGGCTCGCAGGACTCCTGATGCTAGGCTTCATTGCCAAAGCAGCCGCTGCACAGGGTGCACACTGCACCTGCTGTGCCGCACCAGCTGTACTGCATGGACCATGTGCTCTGTCAACATTGCAAACATTTCAAAGGCCTGGCCAAACTCTTGTTTTTGCGATGTCTCCATGCTGCTTCAGCACCTGGCATGTCTGACAGTTTGAGTCAGAATGGCACCCATGCTGTGCTGGCCCTGTCACAGTGGTTTCCTGCACGTGCCATGTTGAGTATGCACCTGCTGGTATTGTGGTAGCGAACTGGACTGCCTATGCCTGGCCTGCTGCAATTCCTGAGGGAACTATTCAAGCAAACTAAGTTGGTTAGTTTTTTTCAGTCCGTTTCTGAACACTGCGTGGTGTTGGGTCCAGTACTGCTGTGCACACAGGCTGCCTGTGTGCTGGCCAGCTGTGCATGCTCACATGGATGGTCTTGTTGGCCTCCAGACCCCCTCCATAGCAGCTGATAACACTGACAAGCTCTGCAGGTCAACAGTTTGGTCATGTCGGCGGTGATTAGCTGAATCCATTTGCTAAGGTGGTTTTGAAGGCCTGCAGGAGTCGTGCCACCGTATGCTGCCTGTCTGTCATGCCACTTGAAAGTGGATCTGCTGTTGTGCAGATGGCAGTGCCTGCTGTCGTTGAAATGCCGTGTAGTAGCAAACCAGCTCACCTGTGGTCTGTGAAATGTTTGAAGAACTGCCTATCAAGCCTCCATGTGCACTGTGATGCTGCTGCTCTGTTGCATGGGACTTGGATGTTGGCACCTGGGTGTCTGTGAGCCGCCTAGCCCTTGCTGCAATACTGCCTGAGCTCATAATACCTTGTTCAAGCTTTTATACGACGTTCAAGCTGGCATCTGCTGTCCGTGCAATGCAAGGTCAAGTCATAGATGTTCGCACGACAACTTCAGGGGACGTCAATTGCTTGAAAATAGAAAGGATAAACCTTAGAACCACGAAATAGTGCGTGTTATGTGATCCTGTGACAGACGAGACAGGGGCAGCCTCTCTGCTTGTGCTGCGTGTCTCTGCTCAGCGATCAATGCAACTCTGGCGCTGCTGCACTTGTTGCTGAAATTCCGTTCACTGGTGGTGCTTTTGAACAAGGTTGCCTGATGGGTGTGATCGGCAGTACATGCAGAGCTGTACTGCTGCACGCACTGCAGGTCCGTCCCTGACTTCATCCACCAAGTGCTGTAGGCATTTCTAATATAGTACTGCTACTTGTTGATACCGCCTTGTTAGCCGGGTGGCTGTCCTGCACTTACACAACATGCAGTGGTGATCAACACTACACTCCTGCAGGTCACCAGACCACTTCGGAGAGAAAACCTAGGGCTCTCACCAACCAAAATCCAGCAACAACTGATCCTTATTCTGGAGTCCTGAGCTACTGCACTGGCACACTGGTACCAAACAGGCACCATCCCGACGGATGCGTGAGCTGCCAAGCAGTTGCGCCACAGTGTGGGGTTTGCTGTGTGTGCTGTCACGCACCCTGCACCATCCAATGATTGCGCTGCTCATACCAAGCACACAAACGCACCCATAAGTGCCCATCCAACGACTCAAATTCCATCACAAGCATGTGCACAGCGCACGTGTTCAGCAGTCTGCACCTGCACCACAGCTGCTTGTAAGACACCGGAGGCTTCAGCTCACACTGACAAACTCACACCCTCCTGCTGCCCAGTTCCAACCCTTTTGCGCTGTTTTTGCTGGCACTGGTCCTGGACACCTCAGCTCCTGTGCGCTGCTGCCCTGTGCCCTGCTGCTGCTGTGCTGCTGCTCTGTGCTGCCTTGCGCAGGCGACGTTGATACTCAAGCAGCCTGCGCACCATCTCCTCTTTCTTTCCCGCCAGCTTGAGCCCACAGCCCTTGAGCAGCTCTAACAGCTTCTTGTTGCTGAACTGCATCATCTGCTCTGCGCTGTACTGCAGCAGCTCCTTGCCGGTACTGCACGCACCACCACCTGCTGCTGCTGCTGATGCTGCTGCAGTGCTGCCATTCGGCAGGGTGGCCAGGGGCAGTGCTGTTCCTCGCTGCTGCTGGTGTGCGGCCGCGACTGTTGCCGACCTCTGCTGCTGCGGTTGCTGCTGCTGCTGCTGCGGTTGCGGCTGCTGTTGCTTGCTGACAAGCTGCGTCACTGCTGCAGTTTGTGAAAAAGACGTGCGGATGTAGTTGAGCAGCAACAGCAAAGACACAGCAGTCAACAGCATGACAGCACACTTACAAGCATCTTGTGCTGAGCACAGAGCAATGCTGTTACTGTCTGTGAGTGTGCATGCAGCACTGTAGTACTGGGCCTGGGTGGATTCATGGGGGTGTTGAAAGAAGAATGCTACGAAAGTAAAGCAAGCATATCCAATCTGACAGGATTGGGCGCGCACCATATGCGTGTTGAGGCCGTCATGGACAGCAAACAGCAGAAGCAGGGCCAATCAAAAGATCAAGATCAAGGCTACAGCCTACAGACATGGCCAGCCACCCCTGCCATGGCTCACCTGGTGCCGCTTCCTGCTGCTGCCGCTTGCCTGCCTTTCCCTCCTGCTGCAATGCCGCTGCAGGGCGTTTGGTGCCAGCACTGCCTCCTGCTGCTGCTGCTGCTCCTCCTGTACTGCCGAGGCGCTTGCGTGTTGAGGCTTTGTACAAGTCCATCAGGCGCACAGCAGGGTTTCGGACCGTGACTGGCGGGCATCGCAGGGCAGGAAAGCAGGGTGGTGCAGGTTGTCAGTGCACATGCATTTGGCTCACTGCTGTGTCTGTTGGTGAGGCCAAGGTGATGTAGGCATAGGGTGCAGGAACACATGGCAGGGCATGTGGACGCTGTCAGGTCGCATGCATGTGGCCACCCCAGCTGTTGCTGTGCACAGGATGGAAGGCCTCTGCTGCTGAGCACCTGTTTGCTGATAAGCTGAGCAGCCGCTTCTGACAAGTAAGGGTTGAGGAAACAACTGATCATTGTCGGTCTTAGACCAACAAGCTCATCACATCCCAGCTGTTGGCTAAGTAGCGCCGCTTACCTGCTGGTGATGGTTGCTGGCAGATGTATGCTGGCCCTGGTCCTGCAGGGAGAGGCCTGCAGCCTTCGACCACTCCCATGATGCCCCTGCAGCGACAAAGGTCACACTGTGATCATCCCCGCCTGGAACGTGCTGCTAGGCACACAAAGGCAGTATGGTGTGAATCTGCTGCACACCTGCTGGGCAGGCCAGAGAGGCCCAGGTCCATCTCCATGACGTCTGATGGCATGTGTTTGTCGATGAAAGACTTTTCTTCGTGACTGTTCAAAGGAGACAGGCAGTGTGCCTGCACACGGCTACACGTCAACAACCATTCAATCCCATTCAAGCCATACCCTGATGCTCAACCCTGTGATGATGGACAGGCACGTCAGAGGGCGAATGCACCAGCGTGTACGGTTGTGATTACATCAAGGCTATCTTTTCGGAACAGTGCGCCATCTGCTGAGGCGTTCCACGATCACTGCTGCTGCACTTGGGCCATCCTCGCACACAGCACTTGCTGACTGATCTAGCAGACTGGGCCTCATGGCCCTCTCCCAGCGCACCCAGTGCGCTCCTTTAGGATGTAGAAGCACTTTAAAGCAGCCTCGATTGGTCTCCAGGCTCGGAGCAGGCGGCAGCAACACACGCCCTGCACGTTGTGGACGTTCTGCAGCCGTGAAAGTTGCAAACTCGCTTTATGGAGCCAGGTACGTCTGATTCCACACCCACAGTACACGGCCAAGGTTGTATTTGGAGTACGTTCCCTTGCCACACCTTCGCATTCATGCATGCAAGCCTCAGCAGGTCTGCTTTTGCATGCAATGCGACGATCAAGTAGTTTTGCACAACTCAACAAGCAGCTGCTGCCGTTGCAGGTTGCCAAACCGTGGTGGGGTGAGTGCACACCAGACTGGTCGCTCACAACTGCAGCACAGCCAGCCATGGAGCCCCTTTGCCCCAGGCCCCAAGCCAGCAGGACCGTACATCTCAGCAACACTGTCAGTGCGTGGCAGGCGCATCATCATCACTGCTGCCCTGGTGAGTGCAGCAGCTGCTGTCTCTGCTGTTGCTGCTGCTGCTGAGCAGCTGCTGCTGTTGTGGCTGTCGGCACACACACATGCACCGGCCCTTATCAAAGACCTTGTGAGGCTCGTCAGCAAGCAGCAACAGGAAATTGCTTAACATGTCTCCGAAATGCACCGTTATGTTGCTGTTCTGGTCACACCCCTTGGCAGTGTCCTGTTGGCTGCGGTGCATGCACTGAGGCCTTGCGCAAGTGCATGCATGCACAAACACCGGAACCTGCATGGAGCACATCATCCTCCCCCCACTCATCTGTCTCCACTGCACTGTTCCCGGGGTGTTCTGGGGCTGGCATGGTAGCAGCAGCTGCACCAGGACATAGACGCAGGGGTAGGTTACATCAGCAGGGGCAAGCAGGGGTGGGTCTGTCCTGCTTCACTGTCCCTCATTGTTGCTGGGCAGCCCCATCCATGCATGCCCCTGCTGCAGCACGCTGCCTGCCTGCACACTTAGCTGGAGCTGTCTGCAGTGTTTTTATCCTGGCCGCACCTCAAGAGTCTCTGCCACTAGCTAGGCGCAGCACGCAGCTCAAAACCTTGGAGGGTTTAGGGTTTGTGTTTCAGCACGCCGCCTGCACCCCCATGTGCTCGTGGGGCTGCATGATTCACAGCAACATGCGCAGCAGCATGCACAGAGGCCTAGTAGCGGAGACTGGCTGTGCACTTGGCGGCAGCAGGGCAGCAGCTGTGTTGAGAAGGATGTCGCGAAAGTAAAGCCAGGTCGATACACAGGGCAGAGAGCATGCAGGCGCAGTAGGCAGAGTGCAGCAGCTGTGTGAGTGGCTAGCCATAGGGGTCCAGCAGGGGTGTGCATGCCTGTGGGACGACCTGATACGTGTGGTGGCGGGTCTCCCCCAGCCATGCTCGCCCCTGCTGACACTCCACCCCCACGAGGCATATCAACAGATCCCATCTGCGTTGATATACCTTCCGCACACTGAGTGTCTCTCGTAGGCTGTGTGCTGACACGGGAAGTACAAGCAGAGGATGCCAAGGGATCAGCAGCAAACAATAGCAGCCGAAATGGTTGGGATGTCGTGTATGTGTTGCTGCTGCTGCAGCACCTGCACAACACAGACACGACATCCCAACCATTTCGGCTGCTA
>QAXK01006297.1:0-10351 GCA_004335735.1 Chlorella sp. KRBP
CCCCGCTCACATCACCCCAGCACACTGATCCGAGTTGCCTTGGTTACCGCGGCTGGGCCGCCCCGTTTGCAAGCGCACACACACACGCACTCCGACTCCCTCTCACTGTGCGTTCAGAGGGCACCCGCTTGCTCACTTCTTGTTGCTGGTGCGTATGATGAGCTTGCGCTCCTGCGCGTCCACGCTGACTGAAAAGACGTCTGGCGGGTAGGGCAGGTTGCGCACGCGCCACTGGAAGGCGTCGCGCGTGTCGTGCCGCACAAACACGGGCTGCGGGGGGCGCACACGGGCATAAACCAACGCGCAGGTCTGGGTTGAGTCGGGCGGTGTGTGCTTGGCTGCACACAAGCCTCTGCTGCTCCCATGCGTGCGGCGGGCACTCAAGGCGTCTAGGCCTGTCGCCCACGCACGTTTTGGGAGCTCTCTTGTAGGAGTCCGTGCGCCGGGTTGAAGGCCAGAGGCGCCTCGCCCACCAGGTAGTCCCACGCCAACTCCTTGCCCGTGGTGGTCTTGCCCCGCCGCTTCCGCACTGCATACGGAGCAAGTGGAAGCAGCGCCCTGCCTGTTCTGGCACCTGCATCCCTGGGCGCAAGCGTGCCACCCAGCCTACCCAGAAGGAGACAGAACGCACCTTGCAGCTCCCCTGTCTTAACGTCGTACTCCTCCACGAGTTCTGACCCGTCTGTGCACGGCGTGGAGGCACGCGGGCGCCGCAGCGTGAGCCCGCTGACAGCTGAGCCTGATCAGAGTGCAAGGACAAGCTCCTGGTGGTGATGTGCTGCGCACCAGGGAAAGTCGTGTGAATCTTGCGGCGTCCTTGCGCCACGATGGCCGTGCTCTGACCTCCCTGCCGAAACATGCTGTGCCCGAGCTCGCTGAGGATGGAGCACGCTGACGGCTGTGTACTCCGAGCCAATCCCGCACTCGCGAAGCTTTCTCGAGCGCCCGGCCATGCGTGCCCCTGGTGGCACGAAAGAAAATCGTCCTCCTGGCGCCAGTTCCGTGAGATTGGCAGGTAGCCATAGCTGCATACTCCATCGCAGGTGCCAATGGCGACGCTGGCTGCTGCCACAGGTCACATCGGCGCCGTGGAGGCGGAGCCAGGTGCGCGGCCCTCAAGAGCTCACTCCTGCTTGCAGCAAAAGGGCTGTGCTGGCCACAGCTCTGACCCCAGGCTGCGCACACTTGCAGATGAGGAGCTGTTCGACACGTTTGACGAGGCGGGCGCGTACCTGGGCACGCGCCGGCGGGCGGATTGCCACGCGCTGGGCATCTGGCACAACGCCTGCTACTGCCTGTGAGAGTAGGCAGGCTGGAGAGGCAGGCGAGGAGGCAGGCGAGGAGGGCGCGCGAGCCTTCTCGTCAGGACTGCTGATCAGCTGAGAGAGAGAGAGCTTGCAGTGGGACAGCCACACAGTGAACACCGAGCTGCTGCTGATGTCAGTTGCTGATCCAGAGCTCCCCAGAGCATGTTGGTGTGCCTCACACCTCATGGTCGCGCAGGGTGTTTGACCGCCAGGGCCGGCTGCTGATCCAGAACACTGCTCTCCATACTCTGCCTTACACCTCATCACGACCGCAGAGTGTTTGACCGCCAGGGCCGGCTGCTCATCCAGCGGCGGTCCATGGCCAAGAAGGTGATGCCGGGCTGCTGGGACCTCTCCGTGGCGGAGCACCTGAGTGCAGGCGAGGTGTGTGGTGACTTGCTTCTTGTCTGCTCGTCTGGAGAATTCTCAGCGCAGGCGGAATGTTTGCCGCCTGCACTGTGGTATGGGGCCGATGCAGGCGACGTGGGCGCTGCTTTTGGGGGCAGGTGTGCGGACGCTGCGTTGCACCCTGGCCCAGCACATGGTGCTGTGGGGCCTCCACACGATGGCCCTGTTGCATGCGCGCCACGCAGACCTTCCAGCAAGGTGTGCTGCGAGGCCTCCAGGAGGAGCTGGGCCTGGACGTCAACGACGGCAATACTGATGTCGTCCATGTGGCGCACCAGGCGGCCGATAGCAGCGGCGACGACGGTAGCAAGGGGCCTGAGCCCCAGCAGCCCCAGCAGCAGCAGCAGCAGCAGCACGGCCAGGGAGAGGCAGCCGCAGCAGTGGGAGAGGCAGCAGGCGGAGGGGCGGCAGGCGCCCGCATGGTGCTTAAGGGGCCGCTCACAGCACGGCATCAGCGGAAGCTGGTGAGGCTTTGTTGTGGTGGTGTTGTGCATGTGGTGTGAGCTTGCGCGGGCGCTGCATCGCCATGTGGGTACGTGCGCCACAGCAGCTGGACGCAACGACGATCATGGGTAGCCGAGGCTGCCCAAGCCGACCGGGCATGGCACACTGTCTGCAGGGTGCTGTCCCGCCCAGGGTGCTGGTAGAAGCGACTGTGTGAGCGCTGGCACCGCACACTTGTGTGTGCAGGACACTTGTTGCTGTGCCGCCCACAGTGCTGGTAGAGGCGACTGTGTGAGCGCTGGTACCAACGCACTTGTGTGTGCAGGCCCTGCCAGACATCAAGATCTGGGACCACGAATTCGTGGAAACATGGCGGCTGGACGGGTTTGACAGCGGTGGAACGCAGGTCCGCTTCAACAGCCAGGAGGTGAGGACACTAGCAGGCTGTAGGTCTGATGGGGATGGGTGGGTCAATCGCATCGCGGGATACGTACAACGATGCCATCGTACGCGCATCGGATGCAGGTGTCGGAGGTGGCGTGGGTGACCCTCACGGAGCTGCGGCTGATGCTGGAGCGGCTAGGGGAGCAGGCCTACACGCCCTGGTTCCTGGACGAGGCGCGTTTGGTTGGGCTGCTCTGACGGCGTACACGGATGCGTGCGTGACCATCACACGATGATCCTGGCCCGGCAAGTGCCACCATTGGCCGCCAGGGTGCGGATGTGGAGTGAGTGCGGCCTAGCGCGGCAATCCCTGGGGGCGCTTTTGCTGTAATTTCGACGCACCACGCAAAGCTCTGCATGCGGGTGAACACATTACGGGGAGGAGCGCGCGAGGAGAGCAGGGAATAGCGCACAACCAGCAACCTTTCAGAACACGCGAGCGAACGAACCCACACGCCCAGCGAACGCAGAGGGAAGGAAGAGCCCTCCTCTCGCACTCCAACACGCACGCAGCAGGAAGAGCAGCAACGGAGCGCACCAGCACGATGGCGATGATCACACGGTGAGCGACTCGCCTGCTGTTGCCGCAGCGGCGAAGGTAGTTTCGATCGCCCACCAAACAACCTTCCTTCGCCGCCTCCTCGTCTGTGCAGGCACGCACAGAAGGCGGTCTCTGGAGCACCCGCGGCGCCGGTGGCGCACATGCCGCAGCTGCGTCCCAGCGCACGCCGCACCACCCGCAGGGCGGCGCCGCACCCGCACCGGCGTCCGGCGGTGCACGCGCAGGTCGCCGCACTGGACGGCACGTCGCCCAGCAGCCAGGGGTTGCTGGCGCAGGAGATCCGCACCATGCCAGCGCCCGAGGTGGCCGACACGTTGTGGTGCGCACTGTGGCACGGGGCCGCGCTCCCGCACGCTTTTGACGCCTTCGGATGGTTGTCCCGGTCAGCACCCTCCAGCCGTGTAGTAGTGGTGCAGATCCACGCCACTCGTTGTGCAGCATGAGGGAAGGCCAGCGCTACGTCGTTTCTGTAGCCGGGGCGTCTGCGCGCCAAGGAGCTCCGGCAAAGCTTGCTTCACGGTCATCAACGCTACCACCTTGCGTGCGTGCAGGGCGTACGTGCTCACCCACGGGTACGACGCAGGCATCTGCGCCACGGTGGCTTCAGTCGTTTTGGAGGACCTGAACAAGTGAGCGGGGCCTGAACAAGTGGGGGTGCTTGATGGCCTCGGCACTGCGTGGGTGGCTGTGCGCACCTGTGGTGCAGTGGTGGTCTGTGGCCACCTGCTGCTGCCTCTGCCTGCCAAACATGCTGCAACGCGCGCCATTGGTGGGCCACCCTGCAGGTTCTCCCCCGGCACCCTGACGGCCGTGCTCAGCGCCTTCGCCCAGGTCAACCACGTCGACCGTGACTTTGTGGTCGTGGTGTGCAGCTATATGGCCCAGCCCTACAGGCTGGTGCGTACGGCGGCGCTCACATGGCATCAGCAGCACAGTGCGCTGCGTGCTCCACAGCAACACTCATCTGCTTGCCAGAGACGGCCGCGCCAGATGTAAAGCTCGACACACTCTCGCGTGTGTGCCGCACAAGACCTAACGAGCATGCAAGCCCTAACACCTGCATGGCGCAGGCGGACCTGGACACCGGCACGCTGGCTCAGACGGGCTGGGTTCTGGCGATGCTGTCAGGCCAAGGCGTGGTGCGGGTGGAGGAGGAGGAGGAGGTGCAGAACCTCATCACGGCGCTGGCGCGTCAGGCACAACGCAAGGTGCGTGTGCCGAGCTTAACAGCTGGTGCGGCGATCTCTCGCAAGCAGATGAGCATGGATGATCATCAGCGCGCACTAGAAAGATGAGAGGGTGGTGATGCAGGAGGAGGACGATGGAGGGAGGGTCAGATGGCATTCGCTTTTGCAGGATCACGCCCTGCCGCTCCATGATGGCCTCTCTCACGCAAGCCCTGGCTCAAGCCCTTGTTTGCATGCGCATGCAGGTGGCGGACTTTGCCCCAGACGACCTGGCACGCCTCCTGGCGGCGTTTGGCGAGCTGCGGGTGCCGCCTCCACAGCTCTTCATGCAATCGACGTGCGACCGGCTGGTGCAGTTTGCCATCCCACTGTCGCAGCTGGAGCCTGCTGCCTTGGCACAGGTGAGGACTTGGTCCACCTGAGGGTGGTGGTGTGGGTGTCTGTGTCTGCATGCATGCCCGGGCTCACCTCACACGACCAGAGAGACCTTATTGCACTGGCACTGCGGTCACTGACTGCGGGCACAAACTTCGGTGACACTTAATTGACTGCGGCCCCTGCTTCACACCTCGTATGCACGACTGTCCTCACGCACATTGACTGCGGGGCACTGAACTGCGGCCCCTTCTTCACGCCTCGTATGCACGACTGTCCTCACGCACAGGTGACGTGGGCGTACGCCCGCCTGGGCACGTACAACCGGGAGCTGTTTGACGCCGCGCAGCGTGACATGCAGAGGAAGGCCAACGAGCTGTCCTGGCAGTCAGTGGCGCAGGCGGCCTGGGCCTTTGCACAGGTGAGGCTGCACTGCTTTGTTGGGCAGCGATGACAGGGAGTAGGGCTGGTGAGTTGTCCTGGCAGTCAGTTGCGCAGGCGGCCTGGTGAGAGCGGTGTCCTGTGTTGCACGAGCATGGCTGGTGTCACATGAGCATGGAGCAGGCACCAGGGGGCAGGCAGTGGGCCTCAGCATAGCAAGTGGGCTGCGTCTGCAGCCGGAGCCGGAGCAGGACGTGGCTTCTCGTCGTCACACGGTGGCACACAGCGCACACTGCTGTGCAGTGCCTCCCCACTCACCAATCCCTAAACACGCAAGCGCTCACCTAAACCTAAGCCCTAACACGCCCATGCGAGCAGGTCCGCGAAGAGGACGCCAAGCACCGCGCGGCATACGACGTCAACTTCTTCGCCACCCTGGCCGCCCAGGCCACCCGCCTCCTGAACGCTGCTCTCGACCCTAGCTCCAACCCTAGCCCAAGCCCTAGCCCCAACGGCAGCAGCGGCAGCGGCGTGTCCCAGAGCAACGGGAGCCACGCCAACGGCAAGAGCACCAACGGGAGCAGCGGCAGCAGCGGGGAGGAGAATGGGGCGGTGGCGGCCATGGAGGCGGCGTTGAAGGAGAGCCGGGCCAACGGGGGTGGGAGCAGCGCGAGCACAGCCGAGGCAAAGGTGAGGCAACGGGGCAAAGGAGGCAGAGGGAAAGGTGCTGAGGCACAGGCTGTGGTGCTGGTGGGGGATGGCGTGAGGCGGCGTTGAAGGAGCGCCAGGCCAAAAGCTAGTGCACAAGTGTTGATGGGCTGCTAGTGCACGCGTTGGTGGGCTGCTAGTGCACGTGTTGGTGGGCTGCTAGTGCACGTGTTGGTGGGCTGCTAGTGCACGTGTTGATATGGGCTGTTCCCAGCCTGCCAGCTACTCATCCTAGTCATGATCCGATCAAATCCCTTACTGCCCACGCAGGACAGTGCACCTTCAGAGCCTCCTCCCGTGCACGGTGCCAGCCTGCTCACGCTGCTGCTGGCGCACGCCAACGTCTCGCACGGCGACGACGCGCTCTTCAGGCAGGCGGGCCGCTGGTTCGCGCGGCACGTGGCGGCGGGCGAGTGCAGCGCACAGGTGCGATGTCATGGCATGACGTGCATGATGTGCGTGGTATGATCATCCTCGTCTGTATTTAAACATCTGGTGGGAGAGTGCAGCGCACAGGTGCGCAAGGTGGCATGATCATTTTTATCTGTTTGCAAACTTCTGATGGCCTGCGGCTTGCTGGCCCGCCCTTTTGCCGTTGCTCAAGCTCACTCTCTGCCTTCGCCTGTCTGCTCCCTCACCCTGCTGAGCCTAACTCTAATCCTGCCCCTTGCCCTGCCACTGTGCCCCCTGCAGGACTTGGTGGTGCTCTCATTCGTCTACAGCCGCATGAAGCAACCCGCTCCTGAGCTCATGCTGGCGGCGGCGCAGTTCCTGCCCCAGGTAAGCCCTAGCTCTAGGGCTTACAGCTACAGCTTAGGGCACAAGCCCATGTAGTAATTCGCAAGTGTTACGTCCCAAGTGTGCCCAGACCCCAGGCGAGAGTGCAAGCCATGGCTTGGCGGCTCATGCTTGGCGGAACGACGAGTGGTGGTTGTTTGTGGTTGATACGGTTGCCCGCAGGTGGCGGGCGAGCTGGACGGCGATGATTTGGTGTACCTGGCCTCGTGGGGCCCGGCCACCTCCCTGTACAACGAGACGCTCTTCAGGTGCGCGTGTGGTTAGGGCTTAGGAGGGCTTGTGGCAGTGGCGGCGGTAGTGGCAGGAGGATTTGGCGCACGAATGCATGCCGTTACCTCCATATTGTTGTTGTGGGTGGATGCGGTTGGATGCAGGCGTGTGGTGGATGAGGCGCTGTCACGTGCCGCCGACTCACCTCTGGCTCTGTCGGCGGACCAACTGCTGGACCTGGCAAGGTGTACCGCTGCGGTTATCGGGCGGGATGAGGCGCACTACTCACAGGTGAGTCATGCTGTGTAAGGTGCAGGTGCAACTGTGCCAGCAACGCTCACCATTGGCGAATGAGCATGAAGCATGATGGGCATGCTCTGTGGTGCGCGCCAGCAGCTCGTAAGCCTGTGCACGTGTGTGTGTTTGTGTCATCATCATCGCTTGGCTCTGTGATGCGCGCCAGCAGCTCGTAAACCTGTGCACGTGTGTGTGTTTGTGTCATCATCATCGCTTGGCGTTCACGACACGTGTGTGTGTGGGTGTGTGGGTGTGCTGCTGTGCGTGCGCAGATTCAGCAGCAGTTGCTCAAGGCGGTCAACGCCGCGCACCTCCATAGCGAGATGGAGATGATGAGCACGCACTGCGGTGCCACGGCGCCAGACACCGGCCTGCAGAAGTAGAGTGGCCGTGTGTGCATGGAAGATGGTGGACGTGCTGAGATGGAGATGATGAGCACGCACTGCGGTGCCACGGCGCCTGACACGGGCCTGCAGAAGTAGAGAAGAAGCTGTGCGTGCATGAAGACGGTGGGCGTGCCGAGGCGTCTCTTCTCGTTTGGGACTGCAGAAGCAGGCTTTCTCGTTCGGGACTGCAGAAGCAGGCTGAGAGGTGGTGGTGGTGGGAGGAGATGGGCATGCACTGCGGCGCCACAGCCCGAGACACTGGGCTGACGTGGCTGTGCTCAACCAAGGTGGTGGTGAGAGATGGAGGTGCACCTCTTGCGGCGTTGGCAGCGTGCTTGATGTGAGGTTGCGCAGGACAGCAGGCGGGTGATGGGTGTGTGGGGAGTGGCAGAATGAGGCGCAGCATGGGCAGGATGGGATGCCTACGAGTTTGGACTCTGAGCTTGCTGTCTTTTGCACCATTGCCGTCCACACACACGGAAGGCGTGCCCCTACATCAGGACTCAGCATCAGGTCTTTGGCTCGCGTGCCTGAGTGCTGAGAGACATCTGATACGTCCGGTAGTGGGCTTCGGCCGCGCCGAGGCGACGTTATCCACACACACATACGTCATGGCACCCTTTTGGTGGCAGTGCACCACGGCGCGTGTGATGTCATTCCTTCGCCCTTATACGCCACCATTGTTCCAGGGTATGAGTGCCACACGCTGCCAGGCAGTGTACGCGTTACGTGGGGCAGCAGACTGCTTGAGCTCTGCGCTTGTCCTCAGCTTGTCCTCCTGCTCCCTTGCTGGCTGACGCACAGCAGTTTGGACGTGTCCTCGTGCACGGTTGTAGATTGGGCAGGCGCGCTCCACCTCTTTTTAGACTGATTGGTTAGTCTGGTCTGCTTTGGACTGCGTGCGTATGGCCGCGCGGCTTGACAGTGGACACATTGCTGTCACCCGCAGTGCAAAAACTCAAAAAACGATTCAAAGCAGGTATAAAGCCACAACCTGTCTGCACGAACAGTGTGGCGACCTGAGGACTAGCTGGCCTCCAGCCCCACGATGGCCTTGATAGCTGGCAGTTCGCTGGCCAGGGCCTCCGCCAGCGCTGTGGCACCGCCGGGCGCGCTGCAAGCCTTGAGGTACTCGACCACCTGCAGCAGCACCACCAGCACGTGGGAGGGGCATGGGTCAGTGTGGGAGCTCAGGTGAATGCGTTGGGTCGCTCACCGCCGAGCGTGCTGCAAGCCTTGAGGTACTCGACCACCTGCGTTGGTTGTGAGGACGGACAGGTGAAAGGGGCGCAATAGTGCGGAGTCAGGTGGGCAGTACTAGCACCGCATCGCGCCCTGCGGGGCGTCCTGCATGCTGTCGTCATCTGCATGGCGTTCACGACAGGTGTCATG
The DNA here is from genome assembly GCA_004335735.1 of Chlorella sp. KRBP. Taxonomy (NCBI): domain Eukaryota; kingdom Viridiplantae; phylum Chlorophyta; class Trebouxiophyceae; order Chlorellales; family Chlorellaceae; genus Chlorella; species Chlorella sp. KRBP. Next base: position 8,900 of record QAXK01006297.1, read on the forward strand.
ATGCTGTAACCGTCACCAAAGATTGCCAGCAGTCCTCGCCAATCAAAGTTCACGCCGGTGCGCGTTGCTCGTTTGAGGCTTCGCTCGCAGAACCGAGGTCAGGTCCTGCTTGCGCTCCATCGCTTGCATTGTGCCACCAGCCCACACCATTCTGGGCTCAAACCATCTGCATGTGCGTGTGGACTGCATGTGCACGCACCTGTGTGTGGAATCGCTGCACGGCGGCCACGTGCTCGGCCGGCAGGTCCTTGGAGATGCGACTCAGCACCGCGCTGATGGCCTTGCCGGGCAGCAGGATGGCACGCCCTGCACGCACGCAGCACCACCATGGCGTACACACACTACCGTCAGCACGCCCGCGCGTTGCTTGCATTGCGATTGGCCTGGCCGGGCAGCAGGATGGCACGCCTTACACGCACGCAGCACCACCATGGCGCGCACTGCCTTGCTGCTTCTCCTTCAACGCTTTGTGGGTTGCCACAAGCAGCCAAAGTCTCCTGATGAGCACCACCTGATGGGCCTTCAATCCTCCACACACACGCGCTACCATCTGCACGTGCACGCGCTGCTAGTCGCGGCGTTGCGGCCCCTCGTAGCAGTACCTGATACACGCACCCGTGGCCTTGGTGAAGAGCAAAGGCACCACCAGTGCCAGCGAAGCCGCCGGGTCCTGCTCTGCAGACAGACCTGCCAGCAGGCCTGCTCGTAGCGCCGCGACCGCCGCCTTTTCGCCCTTCTTGTCGGGGCGCCGCAGCCTCAGGCCCAGCTCTCCAGCCGCTTGCTCCAGGCCCTGCAGCGTGGCGAGTGGAGTGTGTGCGTGCAGGGTTGATCGGGAGAGATGGAGGGAGAGAGGAAGGGAGGAATGGCGGCATTGTGATCGCGCCGTGGCGTGTGGAGGAGGTAAGGGAGGGACGGGAGGGTTGAACAGTCCAGGCATTAGCTATGTGATGTGGCGTGTGGAGGAGGTAGGGGAGGGACGGGAGGGTTGAACAGTCCAGGCATTAGCTATGTGATGTGGCGTGTGGAGGAGGTAGGGGACGGGGTCGAAATTTAGTGGAGGAGGGAGGGCTGAAGCATTGTGGTGGTTCCAGCATTGTGGTCGCGTCGTTGCGTGTGGAGGAGGGACGAGTGCGTGAGTGCAAGGGGTGGTAGGGAGGGAGCAGGAGGGAGGGAGGGCTGAACTATCACAGCATTGTGATCATCAAAACCCACCATACCTGCATCGCTGCCTTGGTGCTGCCCGCCACCGCTGCCACCACCACCGCACCAACACCCCTTCACTGCCAAAACAACAAGAAACGCACCTGCATCGCTGCCTTGTTGTGCTCGCTGCACCGCCGCCACCACCACCGCACCACACACACACCCACAGCCAAAACAACAGGAAACGCACCTGCATCGCTGCCTTGGTGCTGCCCGCCACCACCGCCACCACCACCGCACCAACACCCC
>QAXK01006299.1:0-31886 GCA_004335735.1 Chlorella sp. KRBP
GTGCATTGTGCAGGTGCTTGAACTGCATTTGTTAGCAAAGCCTGCATATGCGAATGCTTGTGTTGCAGCCCAATCTGCAACCCCCCAAACACACACACAGACACACCCTTTGTACTGCAGTCCCTGAGTCCCCCTGTAAGGCGTTTGCGTACCTCGGCCTGTTCGGAACCCTCCTTCATTGCGAGCTTCCCTTGCCTCAACCCCCTTGCTCCCAAGCCCTCAAGCCCTCGACTTCCCGGATCCTGCTGCTGCTGGCTGCGTCCCTAGGCATGATGTCCTTGATGAACCTGACTGGCCTGGCCTCGCTCAACATCAGTGGCTGTGTCGCCATCACTGACATAGGCATCATGATGGTCGCGCAGCTCACTGGGCTCACCAGCCTGGAGATGGCCTGGTGCCTCAAGCTCACAAACATCGGCCTCTCCGCCCTCACGCCCCTCACCAAGCTCTCCAACCTCAACATCAGCGGCTGCCAGCTGATCACGGAGCAGGGCATTGCCTGCCTCGGCACCTTCACAAACCTATGCAAGCTGGGGCTGTTGAACCTGGGGTACAGCAAGGTGTGCGTGACGGACGCAGCACTGCAGCGGCTGAGCAGCTTGACGAAGCTGGAGAGCCTCAACATTGGGCTCAACATCGGCACGATGCAGCCGCTGCATAAGGCCGTGACGGACTCCAGCATGGGGCTGATCAGCAGCAGGTTCAGGGAGCTGACGCAGCTGGGGCTCATGTCCCTTGACATCAGCGATGACGGCGTCAAGTGCCTGTCACAGCTCAGCAAGCTGCAGGTGCGCTGGGGGGCTGCTTGTGGCTGTCGGTCAGCAGAAGAAGGTAGTGCACCGGCTGTGGTGCTGCACACCTGTGCGCTCGTTTCTGCAAGGGCGCTACGCAGCTGTGTCTGTGCACTCTCCCACTGCAGACTCAAGATTTCGTCTCATCTGCCCTTCTGCTGGTGCCTGTACAGCTGTGCCCATACCACTGCCACCTGCACTGATCCACACATCGCTGCTGTCGTACTACTGCTGCTGTACTGCCTGCTGTGTGTACCGCCCATCAACAGGCGCTCAACCTGCGAGGCTGCTCCCGGGTCTCTGGCGCCTGCATGCAGCACCTGTCATGCCTGACAGGTATCACAGACCTGTGCCTGCTGCACAACCCGCGACTTGCTGTCGATGATGCGTGCGTGGCAGCAGTGGCACGGCTGCCAAACATCAAGATCCTGGGGCTTGGCAACCACCAGGTGTGTGTGTTGAAAAGCTCACTCTGCCATGAGGCATGCTGCTGTGCCCAAACCTCTCGCCTGCTGCTGCATGCCACGGACTTGAAGTGTGACATGTCTGCAGGCTATCATGTGTTGTCGCTGTTGATAAGGCACATACTCTTTGCACAGCAGAACGCTGTGAAATCCACACATGAGTGAGTATGTCATGCCTTGAAACCTGTGCCGCTGCTGACATTGTGCCTGATTCGTCCCTGCATCCCTCCAGGTGCAACCTGTTGTCAGTGACACCTGCCTGGTGCCCATGACATGCACCAAGCAGCTGCTGGTGCTGTCCCTGGCCTTCTTCAAGGGCCGGTTTGGGCCAGACGCGTGTGCCGTTGTGGGCCAGATGACACAGCTGCAGCACCTGGACCTGCAAGGCAGCGTACATGCAGACTCGGAGCTCTTGAGGGCTGTTGGTGGGCTGAATATGCTGCAGTCCCTGCACCTGAGTCGCTGCGACAGCATCGACGACGCGGCGCTGCAGCACATCACGGGGCTCACGAGCCTGCACACCCTCAACATCAGCATCTGCAGCAAGGTGACTGATGTGGGGCTCGCGGCAGTGACCAAGCTGCAGAACCTGACCCACCTGCTCGCGCAGCACTGCACGGCGATCACAGATGCAGGCGTCGCGCTGCTCGGGCGGCTGGAGCGGCTGCAGGTCCTCGACCTGTCGATGTGCGAGCGCATCACGGGCAGCGGGTTCCTCGCGTTTGGGGGCTGCATGCGGATGGCAACGCTGTCGCTCAACGGCTGCAGCAGCCTGAACGACAGCGGGCTGCGGGCTGTGGGGCGCATCACAAGCCTGACAAAGCTGGACCTCAGCAGCTGCAGGCTGATCACTGATGTTGGCGTAAGCTTCCTGTCCGGCCTGGGTGAACTGACAGGTACGGACCGCTGTGATTGTTTTGCTGTTGGGTTGGTTATGATTCCCAGGCAGGGATGGGTTGCTTTGCTTTGTTGCTACGGTGGCCGTCTGCACAGCATGACAGGGTTTTTGGTGTGTCCTACCGTCATCAAGGGGTTGAAGGCTGCGCTAGCATTTAAAGCAAGGCTGTGTAGCAATGCTTCACCAGGGACTGTGGAGCCATGTGGTGCCTGTAGCGAAAGTTGGCGTCATCACACACTTGGCAGCTGTTGGTGTGATATTCACCCTGCTTTGCTTGCTGTGCTGCCTTCTGTCCTGTGCTGTCCTTTGCCCTGTGCTGCCTTGTGTCCTGTGCTATCCTTTGCCCTGCCTGTTCTGCTCTGCTCCACCCTGTCCTGTGGTGCCCCAGGCCTAGACCTCGCAGTGTGTGAGCTGGTGGGTGATGCAGCCCTGGCGGTCATAGCAGCACACATGCGGCAGCTGGCGACGCTCAAGCTCAACGGCTGCACGCGCGTGACAGACGCAGGCCTCGCATCCGTGTGTGACATCACCAGCCTGCTGACGCTGCACCTGGACCGCTGCATACACATCTCTGATGCGGGCCTCAAGCAGCTGAGGAGGCTGCATGGCCTCACCTCGCTGCGCATCAGCCGCTGCCGCAGCATCACAGACGTGGGCGTTGCGCAGCTGAGTAAGCTCAGCAGGCTGAGCACCCTGAGCCTTGCGCAGTGCCCCCTGGTGACAGATGTGGGCCTGCTGTCCCTGGCACCCCTCACCACACTCGCCAGCCTCGAGTTTTGAGCCCCGGGGTTTCGTTTCTGGGGCCTTGCTACAGGCAGCACATCAGCACAGAAGCTGGACAGCAGAGCAGCGAACCACAGCAGTGCATGCAGCTGCAGCAGCAGCCTTGTTGTGCGCAGCAGCTGGACTCAGGGCTAGAGCTGTTGTTGCACATCCAGCGCAGCACTAATGCAGCACAGCAAGCTGCTACGGAACACTTGGTGCACCAAGGCAGCGCTGATGCGGTGGATGTGTCGAGTTTGTTGTGTGTGTAGATTGTTGTACCGCCTGTGGCTCCCTGCAGCTGTGGGTGGCGTGCACCTCACAAACATGGTGCACTTGGGCGGTTGTGGGTGTGCTTGCAAGGACAGGCCGTGAGGAAGGTTGCTGGGGAAGTGCTGCTTGTAATTTGGACAAGGTGGTGCCACCCTGCTACTGATGAGACATGCAGCAACCTTCGCGAACTTTGTGTGTGGTCTGCAGCTGATGCAGTCGTGGGCTTCATGCGTCTGTCAATCATGGCTGCTGCTGTGGTCAGCATGGGGCCATGGTGCTGTGTGGGGCGCTGGTGTGTGCATGTCCACAGCTGCTCGATTGTGCATGTCTGCCGTATGGTATGCAGTCGTGCAGCTTCATCATGGGTTGCAAACGGTGCGCGTGCTTTCGTCTGATGGGCAGCGCTGTTGGTGGGCATGCGCTGCCGGGCCTTCTGTGGGAAGGTTCGGGTTATTGTGTGCAGGATTTGGTGGCTGTTGATGAGCATCGTGTGGCTTGGGGTGTTGCTGATGAGTGCGTCGCTTGACTGGAGTAGGCCACATACACTTGTTTGTGTCAGGGCCAAGTTGCCTTGGGGTATGTGGGCCTAGAGCTTGGCATGTGCAGGCGATGGGCTTGAGAGGTCACAGAGTTTGCTTGTTGTCCGGAAGCATCTTTGGTGGGGGAAGGGAGTTTGTTTGTGGACAAGGGAGCTTTGGGGGGACAAGGGCGGAGGCGTGTTGACAAGCATTGCCTGTGTGGCTTGCTGAAGGTTTGTTGGTGTCGCTTGCTGACCGGCACGACCTCTGTATGTGACGTCGTGACCACACACGTGTGACGAGAGTGACCGGGAGTGAGAGTGAGCCTGCTGCGTGTCGCAGGCGATGAAAGGCCATGCACAGGCAATTTCGGATGGGTGGGGCATGCAGGAGCCTTCAGCCATGTATGTATGCACCTTCAGGCCGCGCCGTTGCTTGCGCTTGTTGCGATGCGACTCGGACACCTATTTATCCATTTTGCCTTCTGTACTCAAACTGGGACGGCAGCATTATGCATGTCTGCAAAGACCTAAGCTTCTTTGGTGCAGGGCATCTATGGCAGCCAGGGTTCAGGGAAGTTAGGGTTCAGGGTTTAGGAATCCTACACCCTGGCGCTCACCTGCATACCTGTGGTGCTCTGTGGTTGCGTGCTTTACTCAGTTGGTTTTTTGGAACCATGAGGCGCTGACGTGCTGTAGTCATCATGTTGCCAGTGCTTGGCTGCCCCAGCACACATTGGCCTTTGTCTGCGATCCGTGTGCGTCACAGCGCAGTTGCTGTTTGCGTCGTAGATATCCCACATCCTGTGCGTGCCAGCGCTCTGTGCCCCTGCGGCACTTGGGGTTGTTTCAGCCATGACTCTATCATGTGCTACAGGCTATATAATCGTTGCCAGTGCTTGGCTGCCCTAGCAGACACTGGCCTTTGTCTGCATGCCATGTGCGTGACTGCGCCACTGCTACTTGCGTTCTCCACATGCTGTGGGTGCCAGAGCCTGACCTAAGGTCTTCTGCGGTGATCGCTGGATTCGTCAGTCCCATGAGTCGTCAGTCCCAGGCACCACCAGTCAGACACCCATAACGTACGCGCAACGGGGTTCTCGTATGCATACGAAGACCCGGGCATTGATGAGTGTGTGCTCAGAAGCTTGCGTTTCTCTGGCAGTTACCCACACACACCAGTGCGTTGTCAGTTCCTGGAGCTGTCTGTGCATCCAGGTGACTGTTTATCATTTGTGGCTACATGCCCCATTGCCTTGTTGACTGACAAAGCACTGTGGGGTGTCTTGTGCCCCTGTGGCACCCTGTCAGCCCTTGGAGCCGTGTTTGCTTTCAGGCACCCTGCTCCATGTGCTGCTGCGCATCTGTTGACTCTTGTGTGACCCTTTGACCCTCACTAGCAGCTCTGCCTGGTTTCTGCCAGCATTGGAGGCTGGGGTTGCTAGCGCTGCCTTCAAACAACCCTCAACATCAACAATGTACATGTAAGACGCAGTGCTCATAGGCTCTGTGTCAATGGTCTGCGACCATGTGTGCTCCTTTGGGGACTGTGCTGCCATTTGAGGTCTTCTCGAGAAGACCATGCTTGATCTGGGGGATGTTTGGGGTCCTGTGGACAGGCCCTGAGGGCGGGTTGAGGCCTACTGCCTCAGTACAGGCTGCTTGTTTGGCGGCACCAGTGCATTCATTGTCACCAACACCACGTGCATGTTGCGTTGCTGCTGCAAGCATGGTCTGCATGGCCTTGTGAACGTACCTTTGGCTGCATTTTCACGACAACAGGGGGTTGTGATGAGGACATGTACAATGGCAAGGATATGTACAAAGGCGAAGACTGTGTTGCGACTTTGTGCCACCGTCCAGAAGGCATGTCTGGAGGTGTAAGTGTGGCACTTGGGTTACTGATACAAGACAAGCCTTCATGATCAGCACGACAAGGGTGTCACCGTTGTGCAGGGCGCTGCCATGCCAACAGCCAGTGCACATTCCCAGAGATGGAATGAATGAAATTGAATGCAGTGGGGATAGGCTGTGCTGGAGCAGGGCATGCAATGTGTGCAAAGAACAGCGTTGCTCACAGCGGTGATATCAGTGGACCAGAAGGAACCATGCAATGGCAAAGACTTGCCCAAGCAAGGCGGTGCATATGCATCATGCATGCATCATCATGAACCCTATGTACACAATGGCTTCAGCACTGGCTGTGCCAAGATCGAATGTTGTGGCATCCTGCCTTTGTACACTAGCAAACATCATATCAGCCGTGCAGGGATGGCCTCAGCCCACACCAAGTCAAACACCCCTTGCGGACGTGGCCGGTCACTCAGGCCCCTTTCCTCTCCACACATATAGAACACCAGAAGCTAGGAAGTGGGAACACCTGGCGTACATCCACACTCCTGTGCTGCATGCACATGTGCATGCCTTGCAGGTGCAGCCACTGTAGCTTCAGCACTGTCTGATCAAGACTCGGGAACTGGATACAAGCGCAGGGGTACTGCCCAGCTCCAAGCTCTAGACACGAAAAGGGTTTCAGCACACAGCTCACTCGCAGAACACCCTCAAGGTGCTAGCCTCGTGCTCCTGCCCCCAATGCCGCTGCCACTGCTGCCTTCCGCACCAACCCCAGTCGAGCTGACACGCTGGCTGCTGCTGCCGCCACTGCTGCTCAGCTGATGCTGCAGCCGGCGTATAAGGTTGGCCTGCGCTACAGCCTTCTGCTGCAGCTGGTGGTGGCTGTGCTTGAGGTCCTCGAGCTCCTCGAAAAAGGCTGGGTCGAATGCTCCCAGCTCCGACCGCAGCGCCTGGTTCTCATCCTGCAAAGCCGCCACCTGCTGCTGCAGCGAATCCAGCTGCTGCTGTGTCGCAGGGTTCGGCACGGCACCCTGCTGCTGTCGCTGCGCTGCGTCCAGCTGCTGCCGCAGCTGCAGCACGGCCGCCTCGCTCTGCGCCAGCCACTGCTGCAGCCCTGCAACCTCGGCAGCCCCAGAACCTTCCTTTGCTGCACCCGCGCCCGAAGGGCCCCTGCTTCCCTGCCGCTGCACAGCGGTGGGCGCGTCAGTGTCTGCAGCCAACATCAGGCGCTGCTTGAGGTCGTGGACGGACACTTTGAGTGTCGCGTTTGCCGCCTGCAGATCTGCCACCCTGCTGTTTGCTGCTGTCAGCTGCGGCTTGAGTTTGTCCAGATCACCCCGCAGCTTGTCGGCCTCCTGTTGGGTCGACTTGCGCAGCTGGACCTCCTGCACATGGAGCAGCACAGCACAGCACAGCACAGCACAGCACAGCACAGCACAGCACAGCACAGCACAGCACAGCACAGCACAGCACAGCATAGTTGGGCACGGCAAGGCTTACGCCAGTGTACAGCAGCAAGTGGTGTTGACATGCATGGGGGCCAAGGCCGTGTGTGACACCTGCTGTTCAATCTGCTCTGGGAGATGCGTACAAAACAACCCCTTGCTTACCTGCATGTGCCGCGTGCTGGGGATGCTGCCGGCCATGGCCTTCTCCAGCGCAGCTTTGAGGTTGGCCACAGTGGCCAGCAGCTCAGCCTCACGCCCGCTGACCTTGCTGCCAACAGCCAGGCTCTTGCTGCCTCCAGTGGATGTGCGGTGTACACCACCTGCACACACAAGCAGGGTGCAAGCAGCATGCAGGAGGGTTCCAGGTGGATGAGTTTGATGGGCCAGGATTGTGTGATGCCCAGCAGCTATCCAGCACTTCCTGGTGTCCCCGTTGATAGACGCGCCCTTCACTTTGCATCAGGCCATGGCGTTCAGCCATGTCGGCAAAGGCAAGAATCATTCCGCTGCGGAGTAAAGTGGCTGCTGCCCGACAAGCTGCTTGAACAGGGCGTCGACACTTGAACAGGGCGTCGACTCTCGTCCATGCAATGCAAGCTGTCGCAATTTGCATTCCATGGGGTCGTATGCACGATTTGTATGTGCCCTATGCAGCACAGCTCGACCAGCGCACCTGCAGCGCTGCCTGGCCTGCTGCGCGGGTCTGCATCCCCTGCACTGCTGCCAAGTGCAGGTGCCTCTGCACCCGCGGTCGCTGCCTGGAACAGCTCAGCCAGCTGCTGTTTCAACCTGACCGCTGCCGCCACTGCTTGCTCCTTCTGCAGCCGCAGCTTCAAGAGCTCCTGCTCTGAAACAGCAGCAGCAGCAGTGCTGGTGCTGCTGGTGCTTGCAGCGCTGGCTGGCTGCTGTGCCTTTTGCTGCTGCTGCTGCTGCTGCTTCACAAGCTCAAGCTGCAGCACCAGCTCATCCTTGTCAGCCTGCAACTGCAGGACCTGCTCCACATAATCCTTCAGCTACAGGGTGTGATGACCCCAGCACGTCACCAAGAGCGCAGCAGCACAAGCACGTAAGTACTGAGTGGCATTGAGTGGCATGCTGGTTGTGAGCTGTGAAGTTCCAGGATGGTCGTCAAGGAGTCATGCATGCATATGTCAGGCAGTGAATTGCGGTCGAGTATCCTGCTGAATTGGCCACGACATTCCTGCCACTTTGTGCTGGTAAGCCACAGCCTTTGAAGCTGTGATAGCCTGTGAGGCAGCTCATGCATGTGCAGAGCCCGTCAGTGCCCTCTTGGTGGGTGCATGCTGGACCCCCGCAGCCCTTGAGACCCCAAGCAGGCATCGCACAGCGGTGTACACAGCTCACACCTTTGAAGCATCGACCGCAGGTATGTGGGGACCTGGGCCAGGGCCCTCTTGGGTGCTAATCTTGCGCAGCTTGGCCTTTGCAGCCACAGCTGCTGCCTCTGCCCTGTCCTTGTCGGCTGTGAGGCCTGCTATGAGGGTGTTGCGCCTGTCACACTCCTTGAGCAGGGTGTCACACTCCTCAGTCTTCTTCACCAGCTTGCGCCTGTGGGCAGCAAGCCCGCTTTCCAGGGTCAGGGTGTGCACACAGTCTTGTTCAATAGCTGTGTCAAATGCTTGCCAGCCCTCTCTCTCTGTTGTATGGAATTTCTGGTTGGGGAGTCAGGCCCACTGCAGGTGGCCCAAAGGAGCAGCATGTTGTCAAGGCCTGGCATATGACACTGACAAGCTGGAAGTTGCTGGCAGTACTCAGCCCTGGGTGCCGCACCTGAGTGCATCAACCTTGCTCTGCAGGTTCTTCACCTCCTCCCAATGCTGAGACGCATACGTGACTCCAGCTCCTATCCCAGCAGCCGCCTCTCCACCCTCCTGCTCCCCTGAACCCTGTCCCGCACCACTCTGCCCTGCACCGCCCGCACTGCTGTCTCCCCCAGACTGCGACTGCATGTTGCTGCCGCCTGCCATGCTGCCGCCATCATCACTGCTGAAGACGGCCTGGCGCCTCCCTTGCATGCCGCCTTGGAAGTCTGGCACCGCCCCTGCAGGTCCTGTTGGCGTGCCGGGCATGCCGATAGAATTCATGGGCTTGATGCTGCTAGATAGCCTGTGGGGCTTTATATGTGTGAGGCCTGCCGTCCTGCGACCTGCTGCTGCTGCTGCCGCCGCGCCAGACTGTAAGGACGTGTTTTGGCGGTCAGGCTTCCCGGCCAACTGCTGCTGTGTTGCAACACTCCAGGCATCTGCCTTGACAGCGGCATTCGCTGCTGCAGCAGACGCCTGCAGGTCTGCCGTGAAGGCTGTCAGGCGGGAAACCTCGGACTGCAAGCGCTGGTTCTCGTGGTCGAGCGTGGTGATGCGCTTGTTCAGGGACGCAACCTGATGTTGCTGCTCTTGCTGGACACCACTGCTGCTGCTGGTCCCTGCTGCTGCCTGCATGGGGGTACACGCAACTACAGTCAGTGCATCAAAACAAACTGCATGACGGCGTCTGCACCCACAATGCTGCTGCTGGGCGTCTTTGTTGCCATCACTGTGAGAAGAAGGCAGGTGTCTGTTCACAAACCTCAACAACACACAATCCAATTGCAGTGACCACATTATGTCTGGACCTCCCACCTCACCTTGGTGAGTCTGTCCCTCAGGCTCCTGGCCAGGCCCTGCTCTTTAGACAGCTCCGCCCTCAAGGCAGTCATCGCCTCCCCCTCCTTGAGCAGCTGCTCACTCAGCTTGCGCATCATGGCCTCCTGCATGCCCAAGGACTTGCGGCTGGCTGCCAGCTCCGCCTGCAGCAGTCGCAGCGGCAGCAGAGAATGCAGCAGTCGTTAGTAGCTTGGTACGTAGCTTGGGATACCTTGTGGGACAGCAGTGGGTTCAGTGGGTCAGCAGTGGGATGTGTGGGATGAGTGGGATCATCAGCAGGGTATTTTTTCCTGGGATCTAGCAAGACTCGTACAGAACACTGGCAGCACTGACCTGTGTTGCCTGCAGGTCAGAGGCCAGTTGGGCCTTCTGCGCCTCCATTTCAGTCAGGCGCTCGTCCAGCTGCTCCTGCTCCACCCAGCTGCTGGCTTGAAGGACGCTGTAGAGAGACATCAAGGCGTTTGGAAGTTGCTCAGTTCAGACTCGAGACAGTGCCAGCACAGCGTTGTGTGTCCTAGGTCCTGCAGGTCTCAGCATGCATGCGTGCTATAACATACGTGAACTGAGTCACAGGACCCAGGTTGAGTCACAGGTTTGCGTGCACTGCATATGCAGGTTTCCACACAGACAAAGGAGCTGCCGGCTGCACACCGCAGATGTGGCTGCTGCAGAGATCGTACCCGTGGCAAGCAGGATCCTGTCAACATGCACTGGCCGGCACTCACATGTCCACCTTGTCCTTCAGCAGCTGCGCCAGCTTCTCTTCCAGTGCTTTGATCGCACCACGCAGCTGCTTCAGTTTCACATCCTTGGCCTTCACCTGTGACCGAGGACACCAGGAGACAGCTTGAGTGGTTGCTTTGTCACTAAAACACCAGGCATCCACAGGACATTGATCTGGTGTGATATCCTCCTCCCCATAAGCACATACATGCGCATCTGCCCACGCCACAATCGCACAAACTGCAGTCCTGAGTTGCCTGGTAATTGGAAAACATGCTGCAATTGGTTGCCGCCAGCCTTGCATCCTCCCGCAACTTCTAGCACACTGGCCGGTTAGTTTGCCGCGCATGTTGACAGGGACGTCCCTCACCTCCTTGGCCAGCCGAGCCAATGCTGACTTGCTGCCTGGCCGGTTGACATCCTCCTTTGGTGCTGCTGACAGTGAGGCGTTCAGCCTGTCAATTTCGGCAGCCTGCTGGTGTGCCTGCACAAGCAGCACACAAAGACATGCAAGTGTGATACCAGCCCCACCAGCTGTGCACAAAAGCATACTGTAGCTGGTACACCGCATCCACAGGCCAGCTCAAACTCAAAACAGGTATGCTCCACAGCAGGTGCACAATGCCGCATGCATATCAGACATACTTTTGGACATTGCATGGTCAGCAGGTGGCACCCTGATCTCACCTGCGCTTCGTAGTTCTTTTTGAGTGCTTCCAGGCTTGCCTCCCGCTGCTCCAGCCTGTTGCGCAGCACCTCCACCTCACTAGAGCGCTGCTCAAGCAGCAGGCACAGCTGTTCATACGGCAGCTGTAGCATCAGCAGCATCAGCAGCAGCAACGGCGGCGGCAGCAATGTTTGCCCCATGGAACAGACCAGATCAGGATTGCTAGCTGGCAACATGCGCGCATGTGTGATGCGATCAACACATACAAAGCAGCAGGGTATTTGCCACCTGGAGTAGCCTGCATGATGCAGGCACACGGCTTCGCTGCCCATACCTCTTCACCACCATCACCAGTTGCTGTAAGGGCTGCTGATGCCTTGGCCAGGTTTGCTTTCAGGCCTGAAGGTGTGTCACAGGCAGACAATCATGATGAGCACACCCCTTGGTGACGGCACCGGTCCATCTGGCAGGTTCAAGCTTCTTGTTGCACTCTCAAAGTCCAGCTTGCTGGTATGCTGGCAAGGCAAACATAGACTTGGGCGTGCTGCCATAAACGCCAACCTCGGCCTGCAGGGCCCGCACCTGCAATGCTTGCTGCCCCGCTCTCAAACAGCTTGTTGTTGAGCGCCTCAATCTCGCCCCTGTCCCGTGCATGCTGCTCAAGGTACGCAGCCTGATGCTCCTGAAGCTTGGCAGTCAGCTCCGCAATCTGCTCCTCACGTTCCTTGACCTTGCCCTGCAGCTCGCGCATGGCGGCCTCCGCGATGCTTCGCAGCTGCGCGCAGCACGGCAGACGAGCAGGCGAGCAGACTCAGGCGACGAGTCGTCCCTCCCCCGCACGCTTTGCCCACAGGCGACCTGACAATAGCAGCTTGCGCACATCACACCGCGAGTATGCGAATGACTCGATCTGGACAGCAAGCACACGTCGCCTCCCTTACCTGGCTGAGGGCCGTCTCATCGGATGATCCTAGTGCAACCGAGCCAGGGTTGCCGCCGAGAGCCGCCAGCAGTTCGTTGCTTTGGCCCTTGAGGCGCTCGAGCACATCATCGTAGGCGCCCTGCATGCAGCCAGTTCACTTGGTCAGGGCTCTGGTGATAGATCAGAGTGTGTCCTTGTCGGGCTGAACCTGCAAGTGATTGATAATGTTGTTGCCGTCTGCGCAGTGACTTGTGCCCAGCCGGTTGCTCTGTGGCTGAGAAAAGGGTAATAATCGGACCTGCAGGGGACCGCTAGCTCACCTGCAGCTCCAGCAGCTGTATGTCCTTGCGGTCAAGGGCTGACTCCAGCCGCCGCACCTCCAGCCGCATGTGCTCTGTTTCAGTGCGTGCCTGTGATGCAACAAGGGATTGCATCGGCCAGGCATGTGCATGTTGCACAATGAGCAATTGCTTGTTTGCTGATCTCCAGATCTGGAGCTCCAGCACAAACAAATCATGTGTACCTGTTGCACTAGCTAGGTGTTATGCTTTGGGCTGATGGTTCCACCAGGATGCCTTGCAAAGATCCTGAGCTCTCACCTCCTTCAAGTTGTCGATGTGCTTCAGCATAAGCTCCTTGTCCACTGCAACAGATTTGGCAAGGTCTGCTGCACGCACAGATGCTGCAGCTGCCGAGTTTTCGTCACCAAATGCTGGCGCCAGCAGGCTCCTGCTGCTCTTGGCTGTCTTCAGCTCCTCAAGCTCTGCTAGGAAACTGCTGCTGCGCTCCTGTAGCCGCACCACCTGTTGATGAGACGCAGCAGGACACAGTTAGCACCGTGGTAAGGAGGTTGACCGTAAGAGCGGCACTGCAGTTGGTAGCTGACCTGGTCTGCGGCAGCTCAGCTCTATATGACAATGAAGACACCGAGGTATCTGCGACCACACAAGACAGTATGAAGACCGTGCAAAGCCCGCTGTGCCTGCTGGGTTCAGCCCAGACGCACCTCCTCTTGGAGCTGCCGTGCGTGTGCTGCCAGCTCAGCCTTCTCTGCCTGCAGGCCGCCCTGCTGGCTGAGTGCCTCTGCATCTGAGCGCTCCAGCTGCTCACACAGCTCCGCATTCATGTTCTCAAGGTAGCCCACCTTCTGGCGCATCAACAGCTCAGCCCTGCGTGGTGCAGATGTCACATGCCACACAGTAGCCCCCAGTGGGCATCATAACAACCTACGCAAGTTGTTTGATGGCGCTTCTACATTAAAAAATGGGTATTCATTTCCAATAGGTTTAGCTTCACTCGGGCCAGTAAGGACCACGAACGAATGCCAATGTTTTGCGATGCCGGCCACAAAGTACTGACCCGTATCACAGGCTTCTCTATTCACGGCCATCACTGACCCTGGTCACACCACAGAACCCCCCCTGTCGACTTCGTTGTAGTGAGGCCCCCCTTACCGTGAGGACGGCAGCAACTCACCTTGTGAGTCTGCCGGCTTCCAGCTTGAGGTTCATCTGCTGCTGCTTGAGTGCGGCCACCTCACGGTGGGCCTCAGAAGCACCACGAGACAGCAGGGCTGCAATGTCCTGCAGGCACATATAGCCAGGGTGATGTCACGTCAGTCAAACGAACCTGAGACCATCTGGCAGCTGCCGTGGCACACTAGCGGTTCCTTTCAGATGCTTTCTGGCAGGCATACCACCATCCTGCCGTTGATGTGCATACTTTAGCCACAGGACACAAGGCACCAGCTACCAAACTGCGCCACTCACCGCATGCACCTCCTGTGCCAGGGCTGCCTCAGCCGCAGTGTCCTCAAGCTTGCTGAAGCGCTTCACTGCCGACTCAAGGGCTTGGGCCTGCATTCGGCAACAGCGCATGGTAGGGGGACAGCTCTGAAGTTTGGGGTGTGGGTGGTTTGCTGACCCCCTGCATGATGCCCTTCCCGTGTACCTCTGTGACTGCGGTGCAACATCTCGCAGCTCAGTGACATACATGCATCACTGAATGCCTGCAGCTCAACTGGCGGCCACAATACATCCTCACCAGGCTGCTGTTTTTGGTCTTGAGCTCTTCCAGCTTTGCTGCCCATCTGTTGGCCTTCCAGGACTCCACACGCCCAGCCAGGCCAACCTCCAGCCGCATCAGGGTGTCCAACAGCTCAGACTCCGCCCAGCTGCGGTGGTTGGAGACACATGGCAAAGGTGAAAAGGATGGCATGTGAACACATCCTGCTCCTACTTTGTATCTCGTCTGAGCTTGGCAGCGCTTCATGAGTGGCCGTGGCAGGTGCAATTATCCACTTGGACTGATCTGACTGGGAGGATTCAACGCTCGCAACTGAAAAGTTCGTGCTGAGAGCTACATGCTTGTGTTGAATGCACAAGGGCTTCATTGCTAGCGGCCAGGGCGGTACATGCTGTTGCGCGCAAGTGCTCCCTCTTCTCCTGTCTCACCGTGCTTGGTCCTGGGCAAGGGACAGCTGCATGTTCAAGCTGGCCACCTGCTGCTTCAGGCTGCGAGCCTGCCTGTCCAGCTCAACCCTCTCCATTTCGCTGCGGTTCAGCGCGCTGCGGGCTAAACCCTCCTTGGCCCTGACATGATCGAGCTCCGCTGCCAGTTTGCCAAACTGGGCTGCAGTGTCCGAGGTGCTGGACAGCTCACGCACAGTTGCCCTGCAACAAGGCAGCACACGAATGGCCTGGTCAGGGAACGCAGCCCTGGACACAACCTGTTGGGCCTGTTGCCGGATGTCTTGCTGATGCTGAGTGCAGCCTGGCAAACCACACACTGGAATGCTGCTTACCCCACAGAAGTACAAGTGTTGCAGTCCCCATTACTTCACATCAGTCGCTGCTGAGGTCAAGTGCATCCAGCACTTGCATTGTCACAACATGCATGCCTTCAGTGCACCACCGGCTGTTGTGCGTACTTGAGATTGGTGATATCTGCCAGCTGCCTCTGCCGCTTGTGGCCAATTTCAGCCAGCTTCCGCTCGGCCTCCTCCGCCAGCAGCGTCAGCGCGGTTGTCCTGCTCTCCTCCTGTGCAGCGGCCGACTCAGCCACCTGCGCACACGCACACACAGTCATGCAAGTCACGACACTGCCCTGGTGCTTGACCAGCGGGTGTGGCACTGGCACAACATTTCGACCCAGGAACGCAGCAATCGAATGAGCGAGCGTGACCACCCAGTGATCTCCATCCACGCACCACCAGCGGCACTCGGGGTGGCGCTACCTTTGCACGCACCTGCAGCCTTGCAGCCATTTCGTCAAGCTGTGCTGCGGGCACAGATGCGGCCAAGCGTTGCTGCAGCCGCGCCTCCAGTGCTCGGCTGGATGACAACTCTGCTGACACACTGGCAAGGCGCTGCTCCAGGTCTGCTGTAAGCCCCTGTCGGCACCCAGGTGACACACACCACACACAGCAGGTTTGGCGCTAAATGTGCCACATCTCCGGGAGAGTGGATCGTGTTCAGATGGGTGTGTCTGTCGCAACTGCTGGCTGCCTGCAAGCGGTCATGCCAACACTGATAGCACAGCACCCATGCATGCATGGGTTGGCAAGCGGTTGACTGTGGGCTTCACGACACGGCAACGTGGCGCATCTATGGTCCAGACTCAGCTGACCTGTGAGTCCTCAAGGCTCTTGTTCAGGCGGTCCTTCTCCCTCTCCAGCACTTCCAGCCTCCTGTTTGCGCTGTCAAGCTTGACTGTGGCCGCCACAAGGTCCTGGTTCAGCTGCAGCTGCACCTCCCTCCCTGTGGCAGCACTCACTGAGCTGCTGTCAGCTGTGGCCAGCACTTGGGAGCTAAGCACAGCTGCTGCGATCTGGGGCCGGCAGCTTGGGGTGCTAAAGGCAGGGTTTGCCTTGAGTGCGAGGGTGCTGGGCAGCTCCAACTGCCGCAGCTTTTCGCTGAGCTCTGCCACTTGGTCACAAGCCGCACCATAACGCGGCACCAAGTCTGCCAGCTGCTTCCGAACAGCGAGAAGCTCCTCCACCTGATCCCCAGCCGATGCATCCCCCCACTGTTCCAGCAACTTCCTGTGCTCCTGCGCAAGCTGGGCGTGCTTTGCTACCAAGGACTGGTAAGCCTGGATTGTGAGTTGAAAGCACGGGAGACAAGCTCAGACACACAACGCCGCTTGCAGTCACAAATACATCGCCATGGCAGTTGCAACTTGCAAGTGCGTCACTATGGTACATAGTTCAGAGTTGCCATCAGCACGCGAGCCCTACTGGCAATCCGGCACTCATGCAAATGCAGCCAAGGAGCAGCCTGCAGCAAGGAGGTAAAACAGCCACTGTTGCAGGACTGGAGCCACAGGCATAAACACAAGACAATGCCACAGCACCAAGCTGCAGACATGTACACCCATGCCACCTACCCCAAGTGGCGCAGCATTCTGCAGGCACCTGTGCAGCTGCTGCGTGCGGCGGGCCGCATCACTTGCTGCTTGCTCCAGCCAGCGCATCCTGCTCCTGCAGGTGCTGCTGCAGTCCATGAGCTCCTGCTGCAGCTCCTCTACCCGCTCACTGGCAGCCTGCTCAGCTGCTGCTGCAGAGTCCAGCTGGCGTGCCAGCTTTGCATGCTTCAGCTGCGGGGGAAGCAGTCGCACAGCCGCGCAGTTGTCGTTCACTTGTGAGCAGAAAAATGTCCAAGGTTGCAGCGCACATGATGGCAAGCAGCTTTCCAGCACCCTTGTGAGAGGTACCAGTGGCCACAGGTGCCTGGCCGGAACGGTGCGATTGGATTTATTTCGACTGCGCACGTTGACACACGCGGTGTGCACAGCACCTTGCATTGCGCATGCCCCATAGCTTCAGTCGCGCCTTGTCACCACAGCCTCAACAAGCTCACCTGGGTGACTGCCATCTTCCGCACAGCATCAACACACTGTCGCTGCACAGCGTCCATGTCACAAGCCTCCAGCGCCTTCAGAGCCGCCTCCACAGCTGTCAGCTGGGTGGTCGCATCTGCTGCCTCCGCCTGAGCCTTCTTCAGCTGTGGACACAACGTGCAGAATGGACCACCACACAACCGTTTGCATGTGGTGCCACCTGAGGCATTGGTGTCATGTGCGTGCCTTGCAGTTACATATTTCGCGGGCTGACAAGCAGGTTCACTGCCACGAGCCCAACACGGGTGCATTTGTTGATGGCTATTGGCCGCGAACGGCCTATGCTACTAGACACCATCAAAGAATGACGACAGGCACGTTGCCTTTCACACATGACATCACGCGAGCACGCACCTGCTTGTCTGCGTTGGTGCACTTCTGCTGCCAGGAGGCAGTGCTGTTGGAGTGCTCCCTGTACAGCAGCCTGACTTGGTCCGACAGCTCAGCCATGTCAGATTGGTACCGCCTGCATGCAGAGCTCATCTGCACGCACACAAAGGGCGATACAGAGGAACAATGCATGCTGCCGTGAGAGATGCCACTCTTGCAATGGCCCGCAGAGCACACGCCACAGGAACCCCTCCTGTGTACATGCATGGAAAGGGGTTTGAAGAACCTGGCAGGGGCTGCATGGCAGCCAACACGCCATCAGCCCTGGCAGCTGCCCCCAGACATTTAGCAGGATTGCAGGTATAGCAGAGAGGCACCCAAGTCGACTGGTTGCAGGCGGTGGACAGTCAATAGTGCAGTGTCAACAGTCGGTATTCTCCTGCCTTTCGGACAGAAGAGCCAGGAAGCCTAGCACATGTGGCCTTCAGTAATAGCCATTGTGCGTCTCAATAGCCATTACCCATCAGAGCACATGTATGCAATCACCTCGGTGAGCTCTAGCTCCCTAGAGTTGAGCTCCTCCAAGGTCTCAATCAGCTGCTCCTTGGTGGTTGCCAGCTCAATCTCCAGGCGCTCATGCTTCTCGCGTGACACATAGTCACCACCCCGCCTGGCTGCCACTGCTGCAGCTGCTACTGCTGCTGCGTCGCCATCCGCAGCTCCTGTAGCATTGAGACAACCAACATGAGGAACTGCGTTGCGCGTTTGCCGCCAGCAGGGCATGGGCAGCAGCAATGGCCCACAGCCCAATGTTGTGAAGTGCAGTCACTGGACAGAGACATTCATAGGTTTCTTGAAGCCTTGCTGAATGCACATGCTGTGTGCCTTGCATCTTGCAGGGTACCGTGAATGGCATGCACAAATGTACAGGGGTTGTGAATGCTCTGCGTGTGCAACTTCAAGCCTAGCTGATGTACCCAAGGAGACGGCAGCGGCATGTGTGATGTGTGCAGCTAGCGAAGCCCACCTGTCAGACCCAACCTGGCCTCCAGGGCTGCCTTGTGCTGTGCCAGCTGAGCCAGCGATGCATCCTTCTGAGCCAGTGATACCTGACAATGCACATGACACGGCAATGCACAGACGTTGCAGATGCAAGTCTAGATAGTACAAACAAGAGACATGCACTGCATGCCGTCCCGTCAGGGCAACAAGCTAGTCATCATACTCTCTCGTAACCCAACAGCCATTGGCGTGCCAGGTTTTGGTGCACTGAAAGTTTGAAGCAGCCGTCAACGTTGTGTCTTGCTGCAACCACAATACCAAGCAACCCATGGGGTATGGCCACACTGGACATACAGTGTGATTGTTCCGTCACCCACCTGGAGATCCACCACCTGCTTAGTGAGCTGGTGCAGGTGCTCCCGCAGCTCCTCGGCTGCTGCATCTGCCACAAAGTTCTCATCAAGCACCATGTAACCCCTGCCATATCGCCTGGAGGCTGCTGCCTGCTCCTCAGCAGTGGGTGTGGCAGCTGGAGGTGGGGACGGCAGCATGGTGCTGCTGGCGGCTGTGGCAGCAGCAGCTGCTGCCAGGTCCTTGATCACGAGTGACGTAACACGTTCTGCATCAATGAGCTTGTTGATGATGGTGTCTGTGAACTGCTTGTACTCTGTGTCGCTGATCTGGCGGTGTTCAGCTGTAGGCGACAAGCACACAGGAGCCGGCACAACCGACAGAAATGCGAATCAGGCACTGGCAGAATGTAGGGTTAGGCCACGCCTTGTTGTCCATCACACTCGGTGTGTCACCGACAACAAGTCGCTGCCTGATTGTCCAGATGCACACGATGGTGGCACATGTGTAGCTTGCAGATGCGCCAAACCCTGCATCATCAGTGTGACCCACAGCGTGATAACACAAGTAGTGCCAGCCAACATCCAATTCAACTGCCCATGCACGGACTCACCAAGGGCCTCGCTCATCTGCCTGAGCATCTTCAGGCAGCCCAGCAAAGCACCCCGCACAAGCTCCACCTGCGTGGCCTTGATGCCGCCCGCAACTCCTGCTGCGGTCGCAGTCGTCTTAGCTGCCCTGTTGCTGTTGCTGCCGTCTGTCTGGGTTGATAGACCCGACAGCAAGTGCTGCAGGTGACCTGCATGTGACCCTTGGCCCCCTGCAATGCCTGCTGCTGCAAGTGCCGACATGCTGCCGTTGGTGAGCTCGGTCAATGCGGGGCGCATGTTGATGGGAATGTCAGCATACGCCATCACCTCAGCCAGGCGCACTTCCAGAAACTCAATCTGCAGCACAGGTAGACATGAAATGCAGGAATCCCAGCGAGCTAAGGAGAGCTGGGCATGTGCACGAGCCCTGGCTGCATTCGATGCAGTGTATTTGCCACTGCAGTTGCGCACACCCACCACGAGCTTTTGCTATGACGCGCTATACTTGGCTATTTACGAACACAGCAAGCAGGTAGCAACTGGTCAAGCCCTGGCAGACCTAGCTTGAAGCTGAAACAGGACAGGCGAGGCACAGGAACAGCCGCTGTCGAGGACCCACCCTCTGTTGTAGCTGTGTTACGAGCCGCTCCTCCGGGTTCCTGCCACCCTTGAGCTCCTCAACATACTCCTCCAGCAGCAGCAGCTGCTCGGGCGTGAGGCCCATCTCCAGCGCAGTCTTGCCGTGATACTTTGCCCTGAACTTCACCTCCAGCCGCAGCTTCCTGCGCTCCTCCTCCAGGTCAGACACCTGCAGGTAGAGTGAGATAGAATAAGCGCTTGTCCGTGCACATGCATAAAGCCGGCAGGGATGCGTGCGTACAAAAGCTGAGTTGCGCATGGAAGCGCACAGGCACTCCTGGCATACACCCCACCATCATGGTAATAGTTCCGTTTCAGCAGTGGGCCCTGTCGGCTAACAGGTGTACAACAATCACCTCACCAAGTGATACAGCCATGCCCTGCGTTTGCTGCAGGGTCAAGCACATACCTGGCGCTCCAGCAAAGCGTTCACGCTGCGCAGCTGCGCAATGGTGATGTCTTTCTGCAGTTTGATGCCGGCAGTGTCAAGGGGCTTGTCAGCAGGCAGCCCAGCCTTGCGCCGCAGCAGCACTGCCTCATCTGACATGTCCTCCAGAGCTGCTGACAGCTTGTTGACCTGCAGGGCATTGCAAGTCACGTGCTTTTGATGCCTCTCGACATCACTTCATGGAGTGTACAGTTTCTGACGACCTCTCTGTGACAACAGGCATAGCATTATTGACATGGCAATCAATACAATTGCTGCTGAATGCCTCAAGTTGACGCAACACACCTGCTGCACCAGCTCCTTCACTTTGTTGTTGCCGGCACCCACAGTGTCCTTGAGCTGCCTGATTTCCAAAGCAGCCTGGAGTAAGCAGGTAGCACCATGGACAGCAAGTATGTCATGTTGCGTGGGCGACAATGGCATTACGTAGCTGTGGCATTGTCTATATCCTTATGTAGAGTTTGTGAGTGACGTTCGTGCTCTAGTTAAGAACCATGCATGTGGGCGGTAGGCTCAAGCAGTGAGAGTGGCACAGCTGCGGCTGCGTGGACGGCTGCAATGCCTGTAACGGAGCACCAAACCTACCTGCGGCAGCCCGTACACTCCAGACTCATACTGAGCCATCCTGGTGGTGGCCTCGCCCAGCTGGCCCTCAAGGCGGGCCACCTCCTCAGACAGCACCTCCACCTGCTTCTTCTCGGTCTCCAGGTGCCCCTCAAAGAACTGCACACGCCTGCTGAGCCTCGCCATCTCCTCTGCCTGCAGCGCCAGGGCCCTGTCCACTTCCTGACCCACGTCAGCCTCTAGCTGCTCATAGGCCTCAAGCAACAGCACCTGTTGGTGGAAGGCAGCACAGCAGCGGTGCTGCATCAAGGGAGCGGTGGATGATGCCTTAGGGGTGTGATGGCTGTGCCAATAGAGTCTCCAGCTGTCCGTGGGAAGCAAGCAGCAACATCAGTGAGCACTGCGCGATATTCAGTTTCTTTTGGACATGGCCCTCTTTGCAACAACACTGGAAGTCTTCAGACAGACTGCAGCTGGTGCTGCTAAACTGCTCTGCTTGTAGGAGGCAGGCTCTACCCTCTTGTGGGAGGCGTAGGCAGGCCCTGCAGAGCCCTTGTGATTGCTTACCCACCTCGTTCTCTTTTGCCTCATTCAGGGCTTTCTTCAGGGCCTCAAGCTGTGCTTGGGGGCTGCCTTCAGGGCCGTGCTCGCCAGAGCCACCAGGCCCTGCTGCACTGCCGGCTGCCCCGTCGCCACCCAAAGCACCCGCCCCGCTGCCCTTGTTGCTGGCAATATACAGGCGTGCCTCTTTCCGCAGCGCCTCGATCTGGGACAGAAGGGAGCTGCGCTCCTCATCCCAGGACCTGCACAACATGCAAAGCACCCACACGCCAAATTTTCAAAAGTTCAACGCTTGCCGTAGTTGTGTCAAATGCACAGCAGCCCGGTTGCATGGGCCATGCATACATGCATGGACGGAGCCAACTGGAGGCACTGCTGGTATGGCTAAGCTTAGAAACAGCATAGGTTGGCATGCAAACACTGACAGGCACACAATTGCAGACTCCAAACCTTGTATTGTCTATGTCGCCTGTACTGCTGACAATGTGCATGCTTGTCTGTGCATGTAAATCACCTGTACTGCCTGGCAAAGCGTGCCTCAAACTCGTCCAGCAGGGTCATCTTGGCTGCCACGTCAGCACGCAGCTCCTCGGCCAGGCCCATGACTTGTGCCTTCTCGCGTGCCAGCAGCTCGGCCCTGTCGTCCGCTGCAGCCGCCGCAAGCCGCAGCTCCTTAGCCTCAGCATCCAGCAGCACAATCTTCTCAGACACCTGGGAGGGGGAGCGAGAGAAGTGGGAAAAGGATGGCAGCAAAAACAGAGCAAGTACCCCTCACAACCTGCAGGAGACACACCGTGAACACGGGACAGCTGGTATCTGGGCTGTGGCTGGATACATACTGCAGTGTGGAATGTGCTGCTCTGGCATTTGTCATCGCGGGACAAATGCATCAATGCATGGCAGTGGTACAGCCTAAAGTGGGGGGGGGGATGGTCTCTGTGTGGGATTCAAGTTGTTGCATCGTGAGCAGCAGAGTGCAAGGTGGTCAAGGGGCGGCGCTGCCCAGTGACCTGAGGGCCCACCTGCAGGTTCTCCTCTTTCAGGGCCTCAAGCTGTGCCCTCAGCTCACAGTTGCTGGCCTCCAAAGCACGGTTGTCCTTGGTCAGCCTCTCGATCTTCCACTCCTGCTGTCGGATGGTCTCCTGCAGCACCACACATACATGCAATGTTGCGCGCTTGCTACGTTCCCACACGTGTACGCAGCCTGCAGTTGAGCCTGCCTGCTATTGATTCCTATGCACTACAACTCAGCTACACCGTCCCTCGGGTGTTCATCCCAACCAACAGCTGCTGCCTAACAGTTAGAGCCCTGCTGTTTCAGGATCTGCAGGTTGCTGTGACACATTTCACAATCACCCCCCCCCCTGCTGTGCTTGCGACATGCCTCAGCTGTATAATGCTAGTGGCAGCTCCTGCTTGTTGCTGCCATAACCTTGCTCTGCAACCGCCGGCACGCTGACGTATGACATCCCGACCCACTACGTGATACACAGCAGTAACAAACGTCAACACACAGCAGCTGCACTTCCTCACCGACAGCTCCCGCATGCTGCCGCCATGGCCTTGCTGTGTCAGAGCTGCGTACTGGCCCCGCAGTTCGTCAAAGTCCCCCCTCAGGCGACTCAGCTGGTCCTTGTGGTCCAACAACTCATCATCCTTACGACGGACGACCTCATCACTGCGCTGCAGCCTGCGGGAAGCAAAATGGATACCGGGTGCACGAGGAGAGGTACCAGTACACACAGGGTGAGACCTAGTCTATGCAGAGTATCTCTGCAGTGTAATGCTTGTTCTGGGCTGTGCTGGCGAAAGGCAGCACTTGCAGCTGCCAGCTGCAGTGCAGCCGTTCGACCCTGTCAATGCTGACAGGCTGACATTCGTGCGTGCAGGCTGCCAATTCTGCTTTATGCTGGCACTGCTGATGCCCCAACCGCAGTGACTGCCATGTGTCACACTGCTGTTGGCGTACCTGCCCTCCAGGTCATCTATCTTGGCGCGGTCACGATCGGCCTGATCAATGAGTTGATCATTTGTCTTGCGCTCCTCTTCTAAGGTTTGCCTCAGCTCCTGCACACACAGATGGAAGCTTTGGGGTCAACATGCTGCTGGCATGAAGAATCTGCAGACGCTTGACCTACACTTTTATCTGCATGCCTGGCACAGCAGAATCACATGTTGACTGCCTCTCAGCACCCCGAGTGAGCAGGTTCTTGCAAAGATCCTACTGCTGTGCCAACTGACACTGTGCACACCTTGAGCTCGAGCTCAAGCTCCTTGACGTCCCCGGAAAATCCCTCCTGGTCCTTGAGCTCCCTGAGCTCTGCTATCTCTGTTTCATAGCCTCTGTTCTGGTCCTCCAGCTCCTGCAGGCAACAACAGCTGATTGTCATGTGCAGTTGCTGATCGTGACAGTTGAAGTCCACGCAACATGCACCTTCTGCTAATTGTTCAAGGAGTCTCATGAGGTATTCATGTTCTGATCTTAAGGCTGCACTCAGGCTGTGCAACTCACCCGCAGGTCGCCCCGGAGCGTGTTGTTCTCTGCCAGCACAGTCTGAGACTCAGCATACTGCACCTCCAGTCCCAGCTGCAGTAGCCTTGTTGTGCGCAGCAGTAGCTCAACATTCTCCTCTGCTGTTAGGCTGGTGTCTGGCTCTATGTAACCTGCTTCCAGATCCTTTGCTGTCCTCACAACATCATCCATTTCGGGATCTTGCAGGTTGAACCCCTGTCAAGCAGTCCAGCCCAACACATGGCCAGATACAGTATGCTTAGCAGATGCTACAACTTTCTTTTATAATAGGCTGACCATAAGAGTCAGCTGACCCTGCTAAAGAGAAGCAAGATGAGCAGATGGTGACATACTGACACAGCAGTTGCGTGCTGTTCTGGGTCCCACCTGCTGCATGGCATCATCATCGGGGCTGATGGCAACGAGCTCTGCAAGCGCGTGCCCAGAAAAAGGGTGGAGCCTCGGATGGAACTCCATTGCACTGCGATGCTTGTGCTGTGTTGTGGGTGTGTTAACTAATTGCACCTAGGCCCAGGCCTGCTGGTGTGCTTACTGTGATAGATCGCATCTCATGGCACTAAGCGACCCAGATCACGTCTGTTGGGAATAAAAAGCACAATGATGGGACTTCATGGATATCATTCAAGTGCTTCGCAGCGTGCTTCGTGAAGCAGTTGTCAGCTGTTTGCCAAGGTTTGACCGTGATCGACGTATCTTGACAACGCCCGCTACACAATGGCCACTTCTGGTAATTTACACGTGTTTGCATCCCACCCATATACAGGGTGCAACTTTCGCATTCGTGAGCACTACTGCCATCACGACACAGTCTGTCCAAGCTTCTCCAGCTTGGTCCCCACAAGATTGCCCATCGCCATGTAGAACTGCTGCACCTGCATGCCATGGTCAACACTACTCACGGTCAGCATGGCACAGCCAGATGCAATGCACAGTCTTCAGCGTCGCTGGAGGCAGAGGAGTTGATCTGGCTGTGCATCTACTGTCGCACTGCTGTGCTGAGCGCACCTTGCCATCTTATTGACCTGTTGCTGCTCCTTGATATGCTGGCAAGAAACAGGGCGATGCTCCCAACCAGCTAGCAGCATCACTGGGGGGTATCCTTGCAAGCAACTCATCAGCCCCACACGAACCGCCGCATATGTTCATCATGGCTTGTGCCACAGCTGTCGATGTGTACATGTGTGCAGGTGGCCTGCCGTTTCTCGCACTGCAGTGCTGTGTATCCTACCTTCGGGTTCTTGGCATATTTGGCAAACGCTTTCGGGTCACGAGCAACCTCTGCAACTGCTGCCATAACCTCTTGGTCATCGAAGCCTGCATGCCATGGCAGCATACGCATGGTGAGTCCCTCTCGTACAGGGCTGCTGTTGTAATCGACCCAATTCAGCAGGTTGTCTTCCCATGTCCAGCTGGTCTCCTACCTGACATAAGCTTGGAGTCTTGTGCGACAGCAGACACAGTGTCTGGTGTAGGCTGCAGGGCAGACAGCAGCTGCGACTTCATGGCTGCTAAGCGCTGCTCCTGCTCATCTGGTGGCACCCTCAGGAAGTCTGGTATGGGTTTGCTGCCCATCTGCTGCGGCTGCTGCGCCTTGACCAGTGGTATGTGTTGCTGCTGTTGGCTGCTGCTGCGTGCCTGCTGCAGCAGGAGTGTGACAGGGCATGCACAGGACAGCTCATCCAGCTGGTGTCTCACATAACACGATGGCCAGCAACAGGATCGACACTGGCGCTGCAGGCTGCTGGCAGATAGCAACACGGCCAAAGGGACTCACGTGCACGATTCTGCACTTTTGGGGCGCACCTGCCGAGCAGACTGTGAAGCATGAATGCTGCAAAGCAGGGCGTCCATACCTTGCTGCTGCCTTGGCCGCTACTACGTGGCTTTGCATCCAAAAACCCCTTCTTGAAGGTCTGCTTGGGAGCTGCAGGTTTGCCTGTCGGTGCTGAAAGGCTGGTTGGTGCCTGCTTGCCCAAACCGTCTGTCACTGCAGCTGTCCTCAGCTCGCCTTCTTGGATGCCTGCTGTGCCGATGATGCTGTCAGCCAACTGCACGGCATACATCTGGTCGGCCAGGCTGCTCAGAGGTGGTGGAGCATCTGCATGTAGCACAGACCGAGTAGGATTGGTTTGCTCACAACAGCAGCATGGGTGTTGCAGCTGCTGCAACAGACATGTGGTGTGTGTGCCTGAAGAGACTGAAGGACCATTTTCAGCAAACTACAGAAGCTCTCACCATCATCAAAACATTCAAAACTTCCCATTCTGTGCAGATGCAATATGTTTTGGAAGCCTGCTGCTGCTTTTGTGGGTACAGTGCACCCTGATCAACCAAAGATGTGCCTATTAGCAGCCTACGTACGCAGTGATGACTCTAACCCCGCTTTGAAAATGATACTATGCAGTCTTTGTTGTGTCTCGTCATCTTTCACGGCCTTGAAATGGTTGGCTGTGCTGGGGTGGTGGCTTACTCATCCGCGCGCTCAAATGTCCGGGACCGATCTTGAAGGCAGGCGAGAGCCTGAGCATGCACCGACCAGATGTTGGAGTATCCATGAAACGTTGCAACAAGCTTGGGCCTAGATGGTGACAGCAGATCCACAAGGTTCCATCTACTGCTAGGCAGGGTTGCTGAATGGGTTGCTGCCATGCAGCCACACAAACACCTCACCCAGAGCTGGTCATGGCTATTAGCTAGCCCAAGGTGCTTTGAAAACATGAAGAAAATCAGTCTGCAAATAAGACGCTGACATGCTTGGACGTAACTGGGGCCAAGCTTTAAGCAGGTCAGTTCTGAACATCTGTGCCGCTGCTGCAGGGTGATCTGGGACTCTGGACTGACGTGCTCGTTCCTGGCATCCCTCATCTTCTCCTTTCTTGGTCTCTTTGTGAAACTGACAGCGGGAAGGATTCCTGTCCTGGAAGTATGCCTAGTCAGAAGCTCCATCTCCCTAGGCCTGTCCCTCATCCTCATGCGCATCTGTGGCATGTGTTGGCAGATGTTCTTTGGCAAACGTGAGAACCTCAAACTCCTTGCATTGAGAGGCTGTGGCGCTTGCAGCATGGTGAGTCCTGTCCTGTGCTGAGGAGCCTGCACTGGCCATCGAATTGCTAGTCTGCATCAGCTCCTGGAAAATGACGCCTGCGGGGGATGACCCCTGCTTTGTCCCTGTTGCAGATTACGTACTATGTAGCTCTGTTCATGCAGCCTTTGGGAGACGCTGTCACCTTCAACCTGTTGAAACCTCCAGTAATAGGCATGATAGAGCACATGCCTCAGGGATCAGTATCTGCTGTTTTCCAGACAATGCATGATCATCCGTCAGTATGTCATTAGCACCAGGCAAGGTTCCAGCAGTGCAGCAGCTCACTGCAAGTCTTGTGGAACAATCCTGCCGTAGGCACCAAGGTGCCCTGGGTTGCTTGGTCTCCGTGGCCGGTGTTGTGCCTGTAGCACAGCCACCCTTCATGTTTGCCAGTGGCAACCATGAGCACTGGGCCAAGACACGGTCTATTGGAACAGCAGCTGGGGTCATCAGCGCATGTGAGTCTTGGTTGGTGCTGCTTGTCGTGGTCTGACCCAACAAATAAATGGCAATCGGCACCTGAGAAGCCTCATCCAGTGCTTTAGGCAAAGAGAACATACGTCTGCTGCATGTTTAGCCAGAATTTGAGGGGACTGCATGAACACTATGCCATGAAGTTGCCACGCATTGGACTCCTTGTAATCAGAACCACAGCTGTGCTGCTCTTGCGCCTGCAGTTCTGGGTGGCGGCTCCAGTATGAGCATCAGGCTGATTGGAACATCAGAGCCGGCTGCAGTAATCGGTAAGCCCCTCAGCCAACAACATGTGCAGTCGGCATGCCTCCCAGCAGCCAGGGACGTATAGAAAGCATCTTGCCAGTCCATACCATGCGTTGTATTCATTGCCTGGCAAGCCCATCTGAGCATCTACTCAAACATTGGCACGTTGGCCAATGGACCTGAATGCAAGCGACTGTGCTGCCTCACACTATCTCCATCTCTGATGTGGCTCCATTAAGGCTTGGAATTGTGTGTGTGCCTTGATTGCAGCTATCTGCTTCCACACAGCGACAACGTTGCTGGCGGCAATCCCACTGCTGGCTGGCGTGACCAACAAGCCTGTGCTGCTCTCTCCTAGGGACGGGGGCCTGATGCTGGGAGTGGCAGCCACATCTTTTGTGTCGCAGTTGCTGAGCACAAGAGGCCTGCAGCGCTGCCTAGCCGCCAACGCAGCTGCAATGGGCTTCACACAGGTAATCATGTTCCCAATGCACCAAGAAACTTTAGCTTGGGCTTGCATTAGTGCATGCTCATTTGGTCTGGTGACATGTTCGCGACACCCGGGGTGGTGAGCAGCTGCCCAATGCATTTGCAATTGGCATGCTGACTATCATTGTGTATGATGCAGCACCATGCAGTATGTTCCCAAGCCTTGTAGTACGCTTGCTGTCCCTGCATAATTTGCCTCAGTGTGCGGTGCCAGCAGCTGCAGACGATACACAACAAAGAATCCTGCACATTTCTGGCAACGACATACAGCGCTGGCCAGCCTGATCAGCAATGGTTTCAAAATGGTTGACAATTTCCAACCGCCAATGAGGGCATTTCTTCACTTGCTGTGCATGTTGTGTGCTGTTGCAGGTTGTTTACAGTCACATCATGGGGGCAGTGTTCTTTGGTGACAAGATCACCCTTGCTAGCGTCTAGGGGGCCCTGATGATACTAGCTGGCGTGTTGTTGATCACTTTGAGGCCAGCTGGCAGCAAGGGGAAGAATATTGCAGCAGCCTGCGCGGATTGCTCATCAAAACGCACCACAAGGACCTCAGCCAGCTTCAACAAACGGTGTGAGGCCCCAGACACGGCTCTGCTGCCTAGTGATCATGTACCCAGCCACCTAGCAGTAGCAGCAGAAGCACAGCTGCCAGGTGAAGAAGACAGCAGCGAAGAGGCTGTGGCACTGGTCAGGCTCGTATCAGACGACAGCCAAGTGCAAGGCAAGCATCCACCTGGGACCCCTGTCAGTGAAAGTGAGCAGCACTGGGCCGTGAACACTGGTTCAAGGTCAAGGTCACTGACAGCAGGTGCTGCTGACATGGACAGCATCATGGCAGCGTCTGCAACAGAACCCACTCTGCTAGCTCGGCTACTGGCGGCAAGTGCTACTGTGGCACTGGGTGGCGAACTGTGCCCAGCAAGTTCAACAGCAGAGGCGCAGGTGCTGTCCCACCACGTGTCTGTGCAGATGAGGGATTCAAAGGTCCTGTCACAAATGTCTTGGCAGCCCTCACAGATCCTGGCAGGGCAGTCCTCCGAGGACTGGCAAGTCCTGTTTGGCACACCAGCAGCGTTGATCATGGCATCATCGCAGGAGCCACCCTCTGAGCAGCCCGCGCAGGAGCTGCAGATGCAGCCATCACAGCAGCAGCAGCAGCAGCAGCAGGAAAACGAGGGCTGCTAGCATCTGTCATTCCTTCAAGCTACACTGGGGGGAGCCAGCGTCAGTGTATTTGCATTCCTGACAGGTTACAAGCGACTGTTCCAGCATCTGGCAAGTATTGCAGTGGCACCTGCTGATTGTGTGGTAGCTTGATATGCACCTCCTGATATGCATTCTAATAGCCTGCAGAGTGTTATGGCTATGGAGTGTGTTGAAGACGGACATCAAGCAATTGTTGATGACATTTTGCACGTGTATGGTCTTCCTGAGGCTTTGCTGTTGGTGCAGAAAGCTCACCATGGGGAGCTTCATGCATGTGTTGGTTTTGGTTGCATTGGAGAGAGCTGGCCAATAGGTGCCGCCGCTGGCAACACATTCTAATGACTGGGCCCTGGGCCATGCACGCCACTCAGGCAGTGTTGGGCCTTGTGCGAGGCAGCAACAGGGGTGTGTCTTCTTGTGTCGGCATTGCATGAGCTATTGGGGTTCTCATTTGGCCTGCCCCCCCCCCCCCTTGCCACTGCGTGCATCACATGCATGCCCTGCTTGTAGAGGTTATCTGTATCGCCAGGGGGTTTCTTTTGCACTGTCCCTGCTTGTGACATTCTGGATGAAGTGCAAACTGATACTTGCAACCTGCAAGGCGGAGCTTGCTGGCTGCTACCTTGCACAGATGTTCCAATTCCATAATGGCATGATAGACCCTTGCATGAACAGCACGTCGAGCCCCATGGCGCCTCATCCCCAAGTGCCTGTTCCTGAATATCATCAGTACAGCTTGGCTGCACTTTGCCTGTTCCCTTTGGCAATATGTGCCTTTGAATCGTTGTCATCTTGTGCGCTCAGTGTACACTGACATATTTGCTTGCTGCCCATCATTCTTGGCGCAGTCCACTGCTTGGGCTATGATATTTCTAGCATTTTGTGTGTTGACATTGTGATCAGCTGACAGGTTGATAGCTGGGTTCACCAGCCAAGCCTCAGGGACACAGAGTCATGCGACTTTTGTCCCAGGCCAGCGGATCAGGAGGGTGATTATGGACGGGCTTGTGGACGGCTTATGTACGTCTTCAACTGGCATGCACATGTTTCGGCCACACCGGTTCATGCTTGAGGCACAGCTCCTTCAATACAGTGTGTGCCGTACTCAAGTCCATCATAAATGACGGTATGCAGCCCGACATCAGCACATTGCACTTTGCACGGATGCAACCTGGCCGCTGAGTTTTGGACTGTCCTCTCTCTAGCGTGTCTCAGTAGATTCGCACCCACAGCAATACATTGTGTGCGTGAAACACCCAACTTGGCAGCATGGTCTATTCCGCCCTTCAGGTGCTGCATCTGATCATGGTCGACTGCAGGTGCTTCTGTATAGTGTAGAGACCTGTTGCTGTTTGTGTGGGTACAGTGCACCCTGATCAACTGTAGCAGTTCCACTTGCCAGACTGTAATCAGACGCGGCGTCGAACGCCATCCATTCAATCATGCGATAAATGTTTTGTTTCTCGAGGCTTTCGCGCTTTATAGCCTGTTGCTTTTGGGGTTACTCAACCTCACGCGCGCCCAATTTCCGGGACTAATATTTGTCTTGCTGAAGGGCCAGACGTATCCACCAACGTTCCTTTCAGGCGTTCAGTAAACTTAAGTGGCATGTTGAGCTCAAGGGCGTGTCAGCTGAGCCATGACCACCCATCACGCTGTGGGCTCACAAGCAGCAGTGCAGAGATGCAACCACTTAGCCCAGTGCTGTTCATGCATCTCAGCTAGCCCTAGGTAAAACTGATGATGTTTATGTTCAGCAGCGTTTGAACTCTCAGCACCAGGCTGAGACGCGCTAGATGGTGCATAAGAGCAGGTCATCTGATTTGGGCTACTGTTCCCCTGCTGCAGAGTGATCTGGGACTCTGGGCTGACGTGCTCGTTCCTTGCATCCCTCATATTCTCTTTTTCGGGCTTGTTCGTAAAGCTAACAGCAGGAAGGGTCCCTGTCCTGGAAGTATGCCTGGTCAGAAGCTCCATCTCTTTGGGCCTGTCATTGATCCTTATGCACTTGTGTGGCATGCGCTGGCAGCTGTTCTTTGGCAAACGTGAGAACCTCAAGCTCCTCACCTTGAGAGGCTGCTGTGGCGCTTTCAGCATGGTAAGTACGGCTATCCCAAAACCAGCACCCACATGTGTACAGCTGACGCCTGCAGTTGCGGTTGCCCTGGCACTTGCTGACAACCTCCGCCGCGTTGCTGTTGCAGACCACATACTATGTGGCTCTGTTCATGCTGCCTCTGGGAGATGCTGTGACCATCAACCTGATCGGACCACCAGTGACGGCCATCTTTGCACGGGTGTTTTTGAAGGAGCCACTCGGGTAAGCAGTTTGCTTGCTGGGCTGCTGCCAATGCCAGGATGTGGCAGTTTGCATGCACAACCCATGTGACATGACCAGCCTTGAGCCTTCCACCACATGCACCCTGGCACCCCCTCTAAAAGTTTGGTATGACTATTTTGGGGAGTATTTGTTACACGTGA
>QAXK01006300.1:0-10377 GCA_004335735.1 Chlorella sp. KRBP
GCTGGCACAGGCACAGCACCGAACGCGCAGCAGCACTCGCAGGGTTCCAAAGGCAACAAAAGGCGAATGCGCAGGCCCCACACGACGCCGAGCGCATCTGCGCGCCAAATGGCGACCACCTCGCAGCGCGCGCACACGGCCCGGCGGCGAGCAGCGCCTGGACGCAGGTGCGCTTCCTGGCGACGAGCCCTTGTTGCTCCCTCGAGAGTGCCTACCTCAAGCTTTTGAGCTGTTGCTGCTCCGTGTTCAAGCGCAGCTGCATCCTGGCGCGGCGACCGGGCTTGCCAGTGGCGCGCGCGCTGGAGCGCGACGAGGAGGTGAGCGCGCAATGGAAGGGTGTGCGGCCTCGCCCGCCTCTCAGCCTGCTCAAAGCCGGCACACGCTCGTGGTCACCTGCAGGCGCCGTGGCCTCCGCCGCCCGCTCAGCTGCTCAAGGGCGCCGTTCCCCAGGTCAGTGGAGGTGGGGACGCTCGGCTTGCGCACCGCGGTCACGTGGGGGGCGCACCAGGGTCCGAACGTCGTAATGCTGACGCTGTTCCTGCTGCAGGACTGGCGGGTGTTCCGCGCACGCCTGGTGAGGCAGGAACAGGACGAGCGGCGGGGCGTGCGGGACCTGCAGCCGAGGCCCGCGCCACCAACGCCGTCCACCTCCGCCCAGGACCCCGGGCCGAGCGCGGCAAATGTCTGTGCACCCAGCTCCCCCCTCCCCGACGTCCACAACAACACGCACCAGCACCAGCCTCCGCGGCAGTCCAACGTGTCCAACCGCAGAGGTGCTCGGGGCAACCAGTGGCCGCCACGCGTGCGACACAAGCTGCTCTGGTCACAGCCGCACCACAGGCAGCAGCAACAGCAGCACTGGCTGCAGGACGAGGCTGGCCAGAGCAGCGCCAGCAGCCAGCAGCCCGCCGGGCAGGCAGGCGACGCACCCCAAGGGCTGAACAAGCCCCCGCCCCGCCGGGATGCGTCTGCTGCCAGCAACAACAACGCTGCAAAGCGCCCCAGCCCGCCGCACCTGCCCTTCCCCTCAGCCTTGTCCTCCTTCCACCTGGCCACCTCCAGCGACAGCGCGCTGGGTGCGGCGCCCTTGTCCCACAGGCAGGACGGAACGGCGTCATCAAGGCCTGCCTCGTCATGTTTTGGCAGTGCGCCACAGCACCAAGCGGACCAGGTGGACGCGGCAACGTCTCGCCACTCCACCACCTGGAACGCCCCGGTGACGGTGCACGGTGCCCTCCCGCCCCCCTCCTCCTCCTCCTCGCTGAGTGGCAGCGCGGACCACCCAGGCGCTGGTGCTGCGGCTGGCGAGCTGCTTGATGCGCACGTGGACGGGGGCCTGTGGGCGCACGCCCTGGCGGCCCCTGAGGTGGGGTCAGTGCTGGTGGCCAGGCAGGACATGGAGGCAACCACCTTGGGCTTCTTCCACAGGGCCGTCGTGCTCATCACGTCGCACGGTGCGTATCACATTGTGGTTGTTCCGCCAACTGGCTCGAGGTTGGGAACATGGCAGCAGGCACCCGCACCGACTTGGCTGACTCTTTTTGTGTGCACGCTGCCGTGTCTTGCTTGCGTGCAGACCCAGTGCAGGGCGCCGTGGGCCTGGTGCTCAACAAGCCGTCGCCTCTCAGTGTCAGCGAGCTGAGCACCACCTCGGCCGTGGCAGGTGCGAGGATGAGCGGCGGCCCAGACCTGGTGTGTATGTGCTGCGCAACCACCCAAGCACACACAGGGGACGCATCATGTGTGTGTGGCGTTGCTCCGCAGGGTTCCAGGAGGTGTTTGGTCAGCAGCGTCTGTACCTGGGCGGTCCCGTGCACCTGGACCACGTGACCCTGCTGCACCCCTTCATGGGCCTCAAGGGCGCGGTGCAGGTGGCGGACGGACTCTACACGGGCGGCCTGCCTGACGCCGTGCAGCTGGTGCAGGTGAGGGGCAAGGGCAGGCCAGTGTGCCTTGACTCACGCTTCCGCCCACATGAGCGCCCACACACGGTGTGCTCACACTGCCGTCGCGCAACGCTGTGCGTGCTTGTGCGCAGGCGGGTCTGGCGCATGCCTCCCAGTTTGTGCTGAGCCTGGGCATGTCTGGGTGGGCGCCCAAGCAGCTTGAGCGTGAGATGGAGGCGGGCTGCTGGCACTGCGTGGCGGCGGCACCTGAGCTGCTCTTGCCAAGGGCGGCCAACAGGCGGGCGGTGGCGCGCACACCTGCTGGTGGGGCACCCTCCGCTGCTCCCCCCACTTCCTCCTCCTCTCCTCCCCAGCAGCAGCGGCCCATGACGCCCAGGCAGGCATACGCCCTCCATCAGCCGCACTGCCGGGGCGTGCCTCCCCTGCAGCCGCCGCCTCAGCACCCAGTGCAGGCCATGAACGAGTCATGTCTCTGGTGGCAGCTGCTGCAGGTGGCAGACCTGGCGTGAGGATGAACCGTGTGATCAGACCAGCCGCGCTGCGGGCATCGTAGAACTATCTAGGACGTGCAGCAGGGACCAGACGGCCATGGAGGCGGGGGGACACTGTGACGTTGAGCGACCTTGGCAGGAAACGTGTGTGAGGGAGGGGTGTGCACGACGACTGTATGTTTTACCGAGCGGTTTCGTTAACGATTGTCATTCTTCGCCTGCGCCGTGAGTTTGGTGAGTATCCCCTCACTGTTGCATGCACATTTGCTGCTGCTCGTGAGCAGCAGGCTGTTTTCGAGGCTGATGCTTGGCGACATCGTGTGGACGTGTTCTGGCCAACTGGTGGTCCCAGTCCTGTGCGTTGCACCCAGGGCTCAATTTCTTTGTTTGATGTCGTACGTGGTTATACAGTACCGGACCTGCAGCACGCTGTAGTTCGCTTGCAGGAGCGCGCAGCACGGGCAGCATAGCCGTTTTGGCGTTGCAAAAGTGCGAAAGCCAGCAATCAGAAGCGCAACGCATCCAGCAGCGCAATCGCACTCTCAGCGACCATGGTGCTCGGGTGCTTCAAGCCCCGCGCTCGGAGCTCCGGAAAGGTGCGGTCAACTCTTCGCCTCGCCGCGTTGGCGCACGCAGAAGAGAAGAGAGGGCGAAGGCCAGAAAGCAGCACGGTGTGACGATTTGAGCCGCTCTGGTGACCGCTTGACGCTATTATTGCGCAGGCCGATGCCGCTACGGAGCAGATGCAGGCTGCCGCGACCAACAACAACTCGGCAATGCAGCAGCTGCTTCAGCAGCAGGTGGTTCACAAGGAGCTCCAACAGCAAGTGCAGCAGCTACGCCAGGACAACACGCAGCTGCGGCAGGAGCAGGAGAGGCTGCTGCGGCTGAACGAGCAGCTTCGGGAGAGCAGCACCGCGCTGCAGGAGGACAAGGCCAGCGCCGTGGCGGCTCTGGAGAAGCTGCAAGTGCGCATGGACAGGCAGCAAGAGGAGAACAAGCGGCTCAAGCGGCAGGTGCAGTGTGGGGCGCGTTGTCGTGCAGGCGACAGCTGAAAATCCTGCCCGCCTCCGCAACTCCTCCTCATCCGCCCAACGACTGCGCAGGTGGCCGTGCTGCAAGAGGAGGCCACCAGCACTGCAGCGCGGTGCGCCGAAGATGCGCAAAAGGTGCGACGTGAGGACGTCATGCAGCGGACGTACAGCCTCTGCGCAGGATGCCGCTGTACGACCTCCTGACCACACACCACCACCACGCGGTGCAGGTACAGGCGCTGGAGCTGCGTGTGGCACGCCACCATCGTGAGCGCGCCAAGCTGTTGGACCAGATCCAGCGCCGAGACCAGGTACGGGGACGCCCAGCACCCGAGCCATGTCGCACGCACGCACGCACGGAAGAATGACAGGCGGGTGTGCCACGGTGCGTGCTTGCCACAGGCGCTGTTCCTGGCGCGGCAAGTCATTGACATGGTGGACCGCACGGGTGTGCTGGAGGGCATGATGGGCCTGTCCCTGGCAGGTGGCTCCACGCCTGGGCCGGAGGACGGTATGGCTGCAGACAAGGGCGCCAGCACTGCCTGTGAGCCAGCTGCAGACCCGGCAACCTCCAGGCGCTGCTCCGCATCCCTGGGCGCATCGATGGCCACGCAGCAGCAGCCCCACAGGGCCACAGGCCCAGCAGCAGCAGGAGCAGCAATGGCAGGCGCAGCACGGAGCAGGCGGCAGCCGACTGCGCCAGGTGGTGTTGCGGCTCCGGCGCCCATGTACGCACGTGCAGACAAGCTGCCCAGCGGCGTTGCAGCCACGGGGGAGGAAGTGGTGCCGGGCACAGAGGTTCCCAAGGGACTGCACAGCCAGCGGCAGGTCGCCTTGGATGAGCTCAGGCGCAGCCTGCCAGCCATGCGTGCTGCTCTCGCGGGGGCCACCTCAGACTCACCAGCTGCAGCTGTAGAAATAGAGGCTATGCCGGCTCAGCCGCCCCTCCCCCTCCCCCAGCCTGGCGCTCCACCCGCAGCTGAGAGCACAGCGCTCATGCACCACCGCGTGGGCAGCGAGTGGCGCCCTCCTGCACGCGCTGCAGCGGGCAAGGGCAGGCCTGTGCGTGCAGGGCCTGGGCACGGCGACGTGCCTCTGCACCTGGAGCAGCAGCGGCCAGTGGCTGGCGTGGCCCCAACGCGTGTCAAGCGCACGTCAGACGCAGAAGGCAGCAGCAGCCTGGGCAGCGGCGGCATCAACCCGCTCTGGGAGCCGAGCGACACCAGCTCTGCGGTTCCGGTGGCGGACGCTCCTGATGTGAGCGGCCAGCAGGCCGGGGGGGAGCACAAGGACAGCGGCGTTGCTGCTCAAGATGCCTCGCAGCGTGCTGCAACCAGCAAGCAGCGGCAGCGCAGTGCTGGCGGGTCTGCCAGTGCAACCCACAGCAGCAGCGGGAGCAGCCGCGGCAGCGTGGGTGCGCCCGTCAACGCCGCTCAGGAAGGCTTTGGCGGGGCGGTGGCGGTGCTGTCGGCGTCAGCGCAGCGTGGCGTGGGTGGCAAGCAGGGGGAGGTGGATGCGGACCAGCAGAGCATCACCAGTGCCGCCGCCTTCAAGGTGGCGCACGTCCTGCCGCGCAGCGCAGCCGGGAGTAGCGGGGGTCGGTACAGCTACAGCATGCTGGCGGGCAGCAGCGGGGGCGGTGCTGGTGCTGCGGACACGGCTGCGCCAGTGAGCACTGGGCCTGGGCACCACCATCCAGGGATGACGGGCTCAGTTTCCAGCTTGGTGGCGGACCAGTAGATCAGCGCCGCCTTCGCGCCGTCTGCAGTGTTTTTGTATTTTTGCCCACGCGTGCGCTGCGTGCTGGCGTGTGTGTCGATGCAATGCTGCTGGAGGAGCACAGGCTGGTGGTGCAAGTGTCTCAGTATGGACCACTTGCACCCGCTGAATGGGTCCTGCCTGGTCCTGGCAGTGCACCGCGCCTCGTCCCTGCCCTGCGAGCCGGGAGGAGCGGAGCCAGCCGTGCACGTCGTCGCAGCCCCGCACGCCGATGGCAAGGCGTCGGCAGCGCCGTCCAGCTTCAAGTGCGGCAATCGCCTGCGCTCCGCAAGCGCGTCCTGCCGTGCGCGCACCATCGCCACTGATGCCTTGGTCCCTGACGCGCAGGCCCCTGGCCACATCGGTGCTCAAGAGCTCCTTTCCGCAATGGGGACGTGCTCAGCCTGTCATCTGTGCCGACGGCAGCGCCATCACACGCATGACCGAAGGTGTGGGACGTGGAATATTGACATGCCGCAGGCGTCTGCCTGGTGCGTTCCCGTTGGAGCAGACTCTTGCGCGCTTGCACGCTTACGTGGCAGGGTGCGGTCCCTACGAGCTCCTGGTGCTGCGCGAGGACGAGCTCATGATGAGCGGGATGAGCCTGGCCTTCCACGTCATCGCGTCCCGCAGCGGGGGCGGCAACTTCTTCTCATCGGGCAGCTCAGAGGTGGCCATTGCGCAGGTGAGCATGGTGGTGCACATGCAGCTATCTGTCTCACGCCTACTTGCGGCGCCGCCGACACGTGTGGGGCCAGAGTGCACTTGCAGGGCGAGCTGCAGCTGGGCGCACCCCCACAGGAGGAGGAGCGGGGAGGGCTGCTTTCCAAGCTCAGGGCGGGGCACACAGCCGTCATGTACCTTCCTCTCAACCACCCTGCTGGCTCCAAGGCTGCCAACGCTGCGGCAGCGGCTGCCTCTGCCGCTGCCGGTGCTACTGCGCCTCACGCATCACCCACACGCCAGGGCACCACCACCAACAGCGGGGGGGGTGCGACCCTGCCAACGCCCACGGGAGACGCCAAGGGGGCCTTGGCCGCACCCACAGCGGCGGGGAGTGGGGCGGAAGGTGCAGCACCAGGGGGCGTGGTGATGGGGCTGAGCAGCGCCATGCCCGGGGGCTTCAGCGCCGCCCTAACCCTCAGCAGGCCCTCACAACAACAGCTGCTGCAACAGAGTCAGCCCCAGCCCCCCAGCCCCATGTCGCACTCAATCTCGGTGGGCGAGGATGGGTGGCTGGATGTGGGCGACAGGCTGCTGGGGGCGGCTGCAAGGGGCGCAGGCGGGTGGGCAGCGCCTGGTGCCACATCTGTGAGCGCTCAGTCCATGGGGCCTGCGGGCATGCTGGTCGTCTCGTGCTGGCTGCAGCGCATGTGGGCTGATGACCGTGAGTGGCAGGGTCGCGCGTTGCCGTGGCACATGCGCGTGTGGGTCTGCGCCACCCACGCTGAGAACACTGCCCTTGCTTGAGCGTGTGTGTGCGTGTATGTGTGCATGTGTGCGCAGCCCAGCTGGGTGGCAAGGAGATCCCTCCCGACCTGCAGCCCACCTGGAGCCTGCCCCTCAGCCAGATGCCGCCAGGCAGTGTCATGCACAGCCCCATAGCCGTGGCTTACACCGAGCCTTGTGTGGCCATACTGAGGATCAGGTGGGGCCCTGGCCTGCATGGGGTGCCGCACCTGCCTTTGCTTGCTGGTGTGTGTGGGACTAACAGCGCCGCGTGACAGCATCCTCCTCACCTCACACGCAGCGCCACGTTGGTGCCTTGGTGCGCAGG
Organism: Chlorella sp. KRBP; assembly: GCA_004335735.1. Taxonomy (NCBI): domain Eukaryota; kingdom Viridiplantae; phylum Chlorophyta; class Trebouxiophyceae; order Chlorellales; family Chlorellaceae; genus Chlorella; species Chlorella sp. KRBP. The sequence continues at coordinate 6,968 of QAXK01006300.1, forward strand.
CTGCTGGGTGTGTGGGGCCTGGTCCCGCGTGGCGGCGCAGGTGCAGGTGCAGGTGCAGGTGGGGGCCCTAGAGGTGGGGCCGGGGGTGCGCTCGGCAGCATGGGCACGGGTGTGGGGCGCACCTCCTCCTCCATGCAGTCCATCGCCAGCCTGAGGCCCCAGGCCAGCAGCAGCAACCTGGGCTCTGAACAGGACGGACCCGTCACGCGCACGGCCAAGGTGAGAGACGGCTCAACTACGCAGCAGGGCCAATCCCAGGTCAAGGAGGCCCGTTGCATCACTCACAGTTGCCTTTCCGAACGTCTCACACTGGTGTGCGTGCAGGAGCTAGGGTTCCGCATCCAGGTGCACGGTGACGCCCTGCTGCAGCACGCCTCACACTTTTGGAACAAGTTCCGGCCTGGGCACCCCCAGCACCCCCAGCAGCAGCAGCAGGCTGCTGATGGCTCCTCCCACGGTCACCCACGGCGCCCCAGCACCAACGTGCCCGAGGCCCTGCCCTCCCCCCGCCGCCTGGCCTCAGACGCCTCCAGCTCTCAGTTGAGCCGCTCCCCCTCCTCCTCGGTGGCTCAGCGCCCCAGTGGGGGGTCAGGGGACGAGAGTGGGTGGGACGTGGTTGGGCGCGCGGGGCCACCTGTACCAGCCCCGGGCCCAGGGGTGCGTGTGACGGACCTGAGGCACGTGGTGCTGTCCAACTCGGGAGTGGCCACGCCTCAACACGTCAGCAACGTGGTGAGGGCACGTGGAGCTGTCTTGGCATGAGTGAGGGTGCACACATACGTTGGGCACTGATGCGGCAGCACCCCAGGCGTCACATTCAGTGGTGAGCGTGATGGTCATTCACCCGACCATGCAGATGGACGCGCTGGAGGGCGCTGGTTTCAGTGCTGCCACCTCGGATCCACCCTCACTGGACGCCTCGTACATTTGGCTCAAGGTGCGCGCACTGCATGGTGGGCTCACTGTCGCGCAGAATGTGCAGCTAGCTGCACTCTGCACAACAGTTCGATGGAGATCGCTAGACGTACTCAATACTCAAAGGCGTGCCCTGCACTGTGCAGGTGACGTGTTCGGGCCAGGAGCACACCAGCCGCATGGCCCCACTGGCCCCCTCCTGCTCCCTGGCCACCAGCCAGCTGACGCGCAGGGCCCCTGGCCGCACGAAGGTGGCGAGTGGTGACGCAGGGGGCCCTGGTGAGCCAAGGGTGCTGGCACCAGGGGCACCAGGATCAGCCGCTGCCGCCGCCAACGTCATGTTTGGCCCTGACTGCATGATGAGTGCTGGGTGGGGTGCTGATGAGCCCCCCGCCCTGGTGGCCGTACCACGCCCCCTGGTGGCGCCCGAGGGAGGAGGCGCTGGGCGGGGAGGGGGAGGGGGAGGGGTGCACACCACCACCAGCCCGGTGCTGGAGCTGGACATCTGGGCCACTAAGGACGCAAAGTGAGTGTGGCCCTTGCTTGCCGCTAGTCATGGCGTCCTGATTAAGACTGCGAGGTGTGTGTGCGCTGTCTCCCCCTCACACCTCATCCCTGCACGTGTGACCGTGCGCCCGTGCAGGAGTCGTGGTCGGTCCCTTGCCAAGGTGACCACCAGTGTGGCGCGGCTCCTGCAGGCGGTGGGGGCGGCAGGGGGGGGCAGCAACGCCAGCGCGTGTGAGCTGCGGCCTGGTGAGCCGCCCGGCACGCGCCTGATGCAGCGGCTGGGCCTGGGCCAGGTAGGGGGCGTGGCACCACATGAGGACCCGTCAGCGTGGCCACAGGGAGAGGCGCTGCTGCAGGTGAGCAAGCACAAGGTCTAGGGACTCCTGACCTGTGTGCTGGTCATGTTGCTGGGTGAGTTGCTGGGTGTGTCAGCAACAGAAAAGATGCTGATGCGCTCCGTCGTCTGACTGTGCACCGTGTGTGTGGCGCGCAGGGCAAGCTGGAGGGTGGCTCTCCCGTGGCTGTGGCCGTGGCGGTTGAGGTGGTGGACGCAGACGCCCGTGCCAGGTGCCTGGGCGTGCCTCTGGTGGAAGGACAGCAGCCAGTGCAGGTGCAGCCGCCACAGCGCCCCACCACTCCCCTTGAGGCGGTTCAGGCTGCTGACCCGGGTGCTAGCAGCTCCCAGCCCTCCACACCACTGGCGGACGCACTGCCGACGGGCGGCCAGCCTGCACAGCCAGTGCCTGCAGCGCAGCAGCAGCAGCAAATCAGGCAGCCAGGTCCTGTGTCCTACCGGCGGGGCGCCATGCCCACCACCTCCGTGGCTTGGTGCAGTCAGCCCCCCGTCCTGCAGGACTGTCTGCAGGTGCCTGGCGGTGCGGCTGCAAAGAGCTCCAACAGGCAGGCGGTGGAGGCTGCAGGAGGGCCACAGCCTAGCCCACCACCAGTGGCATCCTCAGGGGCAGCACAGGGGCCTGGCACGGACTCGTCACAGCAGCAGCAGCAGCAGCAGCAGCAGCAGCAGCAGCAGCAGCAGCAGCAGCAGCAGCAGCAGCAGCAGAGCCCTGAGCCAGGCCCCGTGCTTGTGGGGTGGCTTGACCTGGCACTGCACAGCGTGAGGCTGGTGGGCACCTCTACCTCCACCTCCTCCTCAGCAGCCTCAGGGGTTGCGGGCGGACAGGGGGTTAGTGACCTGGGCCCGACCTCTCAGGCCCAGGCGCGCGCCATGCAGCACGACTGCTACGTCGTGATCAAGTGAGCCTATCGTGATCAAGTGCTCTGGTGCTTTGGGCGCATTTGGCACAGCATAACGAAGCATCGCAGCATGGCGTGGTGTGCCGTGGCTCAGGGTGCGCCTGTGCACTTGACTGTGCGCGTGCTGTGCCGCAGGTGTGGTCCGTGTTGGGTGGCTACGCGGCCCCGTGCCGTGCTGGTGGGCAGTGCGCCCGGCAGCGCCAGCATGATGCTCAACGTGGCCATGCGCCTGCCCCTCATGCACCCCTCCCAGATGCTCACCGTGGCACTCTTCAGGCAGGAGGGACTGACAAGCAGCACCGCACGCAAGGTGGCTCGTGTGGGAAGCACTTAAGGGCGCTGCAGGCTGCTCCCTAATCAGCAAGCACTGGTGAAGTGTTGTCTCATCGTGCACGCGCCTTGTGGCTGCAGGTGGCCAGCGCCACGCGCACACTGGGCATCCACATCAGCACCGGTGACCAGCTGCTTGCGCGCCTCAAGCTGAGGGCCTCACAGCTGCAGGCGGGGAGACTGCATCCGGCAGCCTCCCTGCCCATGCTGGGTGACAGGCAGCACGCACGCGGGCCCTCAGTGGTGGCCTACTGCCACACCAGCCTCATGGTGCGCGTGTACACCACAGGCAGCGACGTGATGACGTGGTGCTGTGAGTGTGGCTCGCTGTGTGTGGTGAGCTGTACATCTGGTACAGCCATGTCTGGCAAGCAGATACCTACATCAATCACATTTCGTATGCA
>QAXK01006301.1:0-16245 GCA_004335735.1 Chlorella sp. KRBP
GCATGCCTGCACGTTGAACTCAATCCAGGCACAATCCTTCCCTCCAACTGTCTGCGTATCAGCAGCCCTGAAGCACACAGTTACACACCCCAACCCAGCGCACGTTCAACCACAGCCACTTGCAGCCAGGCACGCCACAGGGGGAAGCCTGCATGCAGTATTTCTGCCAGGCAGGGCAAACCATGACCCCTGGCATATGTTAGTTGTGTCGCACAGTAGTGCAATCGATGACAGTACCAGAATCTGGGTTCTCCTCAAACCCCTCAGGTGCACACAATTGTTCCAGCACTGCACACTGCACTGCACGGCCTGCCTCCAGCACCTGAATGGTGCTTCAACACCTGTAGCCAGCGGGTGTGTCTTATTGAGCTGACATGTTTGCAAGACAGCGCAAGCTGAGGCGCTAATACCAACATCCACCAAATCAAACCCTGTGTGTGCAAGTACGATGCCGTTATGAGTGAGTCACTGTGCATGCCCTATCCAACAGTCCACCACATGCATGTATGTAAACAAGCATGGTTTTGCAGAGGCCACCATGGAAACTGAGCATCACAAGGCTCCAGAACAATCATTTTGAGAATGTCACAGATCTCAAACCTATAACAGCTGCCAGCAAGCCAGCAAGCCAGCTAGGCAGCCATCGCTGCTGTGCACCTCATCCACAGTGCTGCCATTACACGAGCAGTTGACTTTATAAATGCAGTACTGGCAAAGTACCAGTAGCAAGGAGGCCGCAAGTTGATGCTGATCATGGTCAGGTTCAACCAACCTGACAGCAGGTCTGGTGTCCCTGATGGATCAATTGGCAACCAAGGCATTTTGCCCTTCCTGTGAGGCATGGCATTGGCCGCCCCAAACCCCCAATACATATGCAGCCGGCACGCCGCACCAAAGCTCACTGCATGTCGTTGCACAGCTACCCAGCAATCTGCCAATGCTGACGCCTGCGGCACCAAGAGTGCAGTTCCCACATTCCATCACACACTGGGGTGTGACTCATGCATCAAACCACTCAAGATCCAGACATGCTTTCACTAGCTGGCAGCAGGTGCTGCAACTGCAGTGTCAGCAACACATCAGTGGTAGTACGACTGACAAGGTGGGTCGGTCAGCCCCTGGCGCCAATCAGTGGCTTGTAGGGGTATGGGCGTGTGTTAGTGGTGATGGGGAACTTGCCACAGTAGGTGCCCTTGCCCTCATCAGGCCACAGCTTGCAGGTGTTGTTGTCATCGCCTCCAAACTGAGACAGGAAGCAGTTGTATGCACACACGTGTGTTGCAGCGAAGAAGTTCCCGATCTGGCAGGGGTGGATCTTGCTGAAGTGGCCCCAGGCCTCTGCCTGCTGCGGCATGCCCGAGGGCAGGATCTGCAGGGTGCCTGGCACAGGGCTGAAGCTCCACATTGACTTGCCGCCAGTAGGGACAGAGGCGCGCTGGCAACCCACCATGGGGCTGCAAGGGACTTGTGGCACCACATCATGCAGGAAGGGCATGCGGCGGGCGTTGACTGTCGCACCAAACTGGTTTGCAAACGTGCCGTCACCAGCATTAGGGGGTGCAAACAGCAGGGCGTCGACCTTGGCCTTCTGCCCCTGCTTGTTCAGGTACTCCTGCACTCAGCAGGCACATCAGCGCACAGAGAAGCAGCAAACGGTTGCGTCATCACCGTATTGCTAGCATGACATGCCTGGCAGTAGAGCCTCAGGCATATAGCCTACTAGGGCCCAGAAGTCACGCATTGAATGCTTGTGAACTTGACACTTGACAACAGGATGAGCCTGCTTGCTGCGTAGGCAACCACTGTTTGGGTGGCACAAGCAGGCACACATGACAGTATCATGGCATGCAGCACACGCTCCCACTACCCACCTGTGTGGCATAAGAAATCAGGGTTGCAACTCCAGCACCCAGGGAGTGCCCAGCCACATACACATTGTCGATCTTGCCGTTCGTTTTGATGATGTCCTGCAGGGCTGCAGCAATGCCTCCCCAAATGTTTGCTGCGACGTTGGCAAAGCCCTGGTGCACCTGGCCGGGGAGGTTGATGTTGCCTGGCTGGAGGGTGGTTGGGCCAGTGTTGTAGTCAAAGTCTGCAGAGCATGGCCAGCAGCACAGAACACGTAACTCTCAATCCCGATGCAGACACTGTGCTGCAAACAGGCTGTGCTCGTACACTTCCACATGCTCAAAGACCCCCAATATGTGAGCCTTGGGTAAGCTTCAGCCGCAAGGTGTTTGCTACATTCCGCAGCAACGCCTGTATTCAAAGCAAGTGGTAATAAGTTGGCTGTAGAAGCAGCTGTACTGTGCAAGCGCACAACTCAGACGACACCAGTGTCGGGCTATTGAGGCTCATCGGGCACAGTGCAACAACATCGTGTCACAGCCACCCACCTGACTTCCAGTCCTGCTCGGTCTGTGAGCCCCTGATCAGGACGGCCACCTCGCCGCCCTTGCTGATGACCGTGGCAAAGGGCCAGTATTTGTCAGTCTTGTCCCCAGAAGGCTGCCACATTGTAGAGTGGACAGTCCAGCCAGCTGGCACCAGCCATTTTCCTGGGGTGCCTGGGGTGATTGTCCTGGATGTGCCTGTGGCTCCGCAGGCGGCCCACTGGTTGAAGTTGAACAGGTTCTTCCAGACCCAATAGATGGAGCTGCCCTCAGTGGACCAGAGGTTGGAGGGCAGGTTCGAAGGGAGGGAGCGCTGGTCACTGAGGGGGAAGGGCAAGGAGACGCCTGCCGAGGGAATAAGGGAGCAGCAGCACAGCAGGGAGGGAGTCTCATAGACCCGCCATGACCTTGAAGGGTTCAGCAGGGCGACAGGTGGTCATGAAGCGGGTAGGGAGCTTTATGGGGGTGCCGGGATGTAGCAGCACATGCTCAGTGTCACAGATAGAGCCACTATCACAGGTCACCCAAATCACCCCAGGTCCCACCCAGGGGTGACCAGGACGAATTTCACGCAACGGCCGTGCAACACAACAGCATCTGTCACTCCATAGTATCCAACTCAATAGTTTCCATGTTACAAATCAGCAGCATAGTGCGCAATAGCACAGGCAAACAGGCACAGGGTCACCCACCTGAGGGAGATTTGGCATTGGCTGCTGTCTGCTTGTAGTCCATACACTTGGCTTCGCCCAAAGAGTCATAAGCTTTGATCAAAGCGGCTTCAACCGCGTCCAAGAGCGCACACTTCTTTGGGTTGCTGTCGAGACCTGAACTTTGGCAGAACTGCTCCGATCGTTCTTGCATAGGCACGAACGGCCCAAGGGTCTTGCATATATTCCCAAACCTCGTTTCCTGAGCTGCAGCCAATGTGACTAAAGACATCAACAAACAAGTGCGGATCAGTGCGGGAGTCACCATGGAGAACAGCTGCAGGGATGCTGATGTTGCTGTTGGAGTGCAGCGTCTATCCGCTGTAGTGTGCACCAGTAACACGTTTCAGCAAGTTCAACTCAAGGGCAGTTGCCACGACATTGAAGTACCACTGGTTGTCGGTGTCGAGATACGGACCGGAACATTTGGGCCCGGTGTGACTATTAAGTGTGACAACTTCTGTGCATTGGCAGAATGAGACCTATCCGTTGACTTAGCAACTGGTTGAGTGATCGCACACAAGCACTGACACTCTTTGTGCCGGAAGTGAAGCTAGCCTATGCTGAATCGTCTCTCAAATGCCTCTTGATCAAACCATACCGTGTCAGCTGGCTGCCCCTTCTTCGTTTGAGTCACAACATGACCGTTGTGGATTCAGTTTGGTCCCAGTTTTTACGAAGACGATGCAAGCCACCATGCACATCACTTGTGGGCACAAGCTTGTGCTCTTGCATCTGCTGCTGCTCTTCACTCCTGGTAGCAAGCAGCTGACATCCCTGGAAAGCGCGCGCACTTGGGGAAACCAAATGAAGTTCCCAGCTCATGCAGTGTATGCATCGTGGGCCTACTGAGCAGACCTACAGATCTGGATGCACCCCCGTCTGTGTGATGAAGTCTGTGTCGACAAGGTTTTGAACCTTGGATCCCATCCTGTTAGGAAGCCTTTGCTGTTGGCCTCCCTACCGAGGAACTTGCCAGAGACGATCAGCAGCACCACGGCGTAATCCTGCAGAGCCTTGCCACCTGCACTGGCCAGATGCCATGTGCATCTTGACTGGAGGGCAGGACTGCTGCCAGTGATCAGCACATGAGTTGGAGGCAGAGACCCCAAGCCACACACGGTCAAACGCCCTACACAGCTCTGGCGCTTGGGGCCCAGTTGTACCATCATGTGTGACCGTTCGGTTCACATGATGCACACACAATTGCCCAACCCACGATAACTGCTGCAGGTTGCCCTCAGTGTAATCAAAGTCAACAAACAGAATGCTGTAACACAGCCTGTGTCTTGGCAAGGCACAGGTCAAGGCATATTTTCACCAGGCACCCCTGAGAGCATGCTGCCAGTGACACACATGCTTGACAGCACGTCCGACTGGAGTCCAGTCATCCTCACTTGCAGTCAGTCAACAACGAGAAGCAGACAGGATTGTACCCTACTGCAACTGAACAGTCCTGACGAATTGCTTTGGTACCACGGTACGCCTACTGCAATCAATGGGTGACCTGGCATACCCTGGGAAGTCACCAAGCTGCATGCTGCCGTTGAGGTTCCATTGGCTGCAGCAGAGGCGCCCCAGTGAACATGCTGAGTGAATGGTACCTCTGCTCAGATCAGCTGCACATGTGTGACAGCACTGAACCCATCAAGCCAATCAAGCCACACATATGCAGGCCGCAGGCTTTGAGAGCCTGCAGGGCCCCACAACTTTGCGCGCCTGGAGACACATGCCACTACCACATCGGCACACCATACAAGGCCAGTGCTTAGATGCCTAGCTCCTTTACCAGATGCATCTGTTCAACCTGCGCCCTGACTGCTGCAACCCCCTGGGCCAAAGCCTCAGGTGAAGTGAAGAACTTGGCCAGCACTTGACGCTGCTGCTGCCTGTCAGGGTTTGTGGACACAGCCTGAACAGCCTCGTTGTGCTTCATGACGACCTTGTTGGTCTCTTCCACCAGCTCCCTCACGCAGCTGTCCAGTGCCGCAGTCGCCTCCGCCACCTCTGGCAGGGTGAGCAGCAGCTGCGGGTGTGTGATGCCGCACCCGCTGCCCTCGCTGCGCACACTGTGGCTCGCTGCAGCTGACCCAGCCCTCGTGCTGCCCGACACACTTGCTGCACTGACGGAGCCCACGCCTGTCGTCCCCAGCCCAGCTGCGCCCAGCCCTGCCGCAACGCCGCTGCTCATCAGCGGCTGACCAGGCGGGAAGGCGGTGGAGTGCAGGCGGCATGCTGAGGCCTTGTGCTGGTCCAGCTGTGCTGGCAGGAGGTCCAGCAGCTTGACCAGCTGCTCAGTGCTGCTGTCCAGGCTGTCTGACAGGCCCTGCAGCTGCTCGGCAATGCTGGAGCTGGGGGCGTATGACGGCGTAAACACTCCCTCGCGAAGGCTGGGGTGACAGCAACAGCAGAAACATCATAGCAACAGCAGCAGTGTCATGCGTAGCGGGAAACAAAGACACATGTTGGATGATGGCTGATACACACCACGCCTATGTGTACAGAACCCCAACCCCATGTGCCTTTCTAGCCCACAACACAACGTTTGCAACATTTTCCAGGAATATATCACAAAGCAGGCACACACGCATCTGGTGCACAACGCAACGTGTGGCATGCCTGCAAGGAGGCGCTGCTGAGCTCACACTCAATGTTGGCCAGCGCGCGCAGCAAACCCACCTGCTGTGCCCCATGCGCGCGGTGTGTGGCGTGTGCGGGTCCCCACCAGCTGCTGTGTCACTGACGCGGCCTGAGTGCTGCTGCTGGTGGTGCTGCAGGGAAAGGCTGCCCTCTGCTGCTGCCATGAGTGCACACAGGTAGGAGTCGTCAGCCTGCACATTGCTCAGGCTTTGTGCCTTGTCCAGCGCCTCAACAGCAGCAGCACACCTGCGGGAACGGGGCAAAGACACGAGGCACATGTTGATGGGGCCGATGTGGCTGCTGTGCTGGGGAAATGCCTGGTCAATGTGCCCAAGGCAAAGGCAGCAAGCTCCAGGTGAAAGGTGGTGATGTCTGAGTCAGCTGCATGTTGTGGCTCAGCACTGGTACAGTGATCTACCAGGCCTGGATGTAACATCTGGACGGACTCACCGCCTCACACGTGCGTCCGTCACTGCAATGTGGCCCTCCAAGATGTGTGCAGTGCCTGACAGCTGCCCACCCAGCACCGACAGCCGCCGCAGCTCCTCCAGACACAGCAGCAGCAGGACCAGGTGCAGGCTGGCTCGCTGCAGCAGGCTGTCCAGCATAGCCTTCTTGTGCTCCATGGCATAGTTGACCTTGGCCAGGTGCCTGTCATAGTCACCCTGTTTGACAACCAGTGGTGACGTGACAGCAAGCACCGGTGTCAGTGCGATGCAAAGCACACAACTGCCGTTGCATGGGTACTCTGACAAAAATCCACGCATTTCTGCAAAGGCATGTGCACATGGCACTCCTAACAGCCTCGATCAGCTCAACAAGCCCAGCACACCCTGGCACCACTCACCACCACGATGTGACAGTCGTTGAGCTCCGCCACTTCCTGAATCAGGGGCTTCAGGCTGGTCTGCTTCAGCAGCACCATGTTGCACTCAGCCTCCTGCAGCTGCTGCTGCAGCTCCTGCACTGCTGAGCTGCCCTTGCCTAGCCATGCAGCAAACTCGCCGCTCTGGTTTTGCACCTGCTGCACTGCTGCAAGCTGAGCCTTGAGACCTGCAGGCAAGCAGGTGGGCGCCAAGTACAGCAGGCAAGGGGACAGGGGCAGGCAGGGAGGCACACAGGCAAGTTGGTGACAATGCCACGAGTGCGCATGAACAGTGCCCAACTTGACACGATGTGCCAAGCCAACCAGACATGCTGACAACAGCGATGATTGGCATGCAAGCAACACCGACACCTGCGCTGCTGCTGCATGCTGCTGTACTGACCTTGCTCCCTGAGCCCTGCTGCCACGTCTGCCTGGTAGGCCATCAGGAAGGCGAGCTGCTGCCTGAGCATCTCCTTTGTCATGGCGACATTGCGTGCCACGTGTGCCTCCCGCCGCCTGGGTGGGGTGTTGACGCACAGCAGGTCAGAAGTCAGTAATCAATTCAGTGAGTGTCTGTCACTGCTGAAGGTGTGACAACCTTGACGATCTTTGCTGCAATGATGCATGGGCAAACGCTGACATACCTTGTGAAGGAGCAAGGAGTTTGTGTGGAGCAAACACGTGCTCAAAGATAGATGTTTCAATCAACAGCAGTCTAATGGTGTGCCTGCTGCTTGTCGGGCGCAACCTGCCGCTGTCACCATCTGTGACTTTGTGTGCAAAAAAATCACTTCCACCACTGGTGTTCTGGATCAAGCTCACTTGGACTTTGCCTCAGCCAGGGCCTCGGCCAGAGACTGCCCCTGGCCGCCTTGCCGTGGCGTCACGGTCCCTTGCTGCTGCTGTGCCCCGCGTGGCGTGCTGCAGCCAGCACCTGCTGCTGAGAGGCTCCCCAGGGTGTAGGGCGGCAGCGTCCCTGCGCCAACCTTTGCTGCTGCTGCAAGTGCCAGTGGGTTGGCAGCTGCTGGCGATGCTGGGTGGTGCAAGTCAAGCGCCACAGCTGACACATCCAGCACTTGAACGCCCCTGTGTGTGCAGGCAGCAAGGCGGCCCGATGATGTGCAGGTCTGCTGGCTCGAGTAAGTATATGTCGGGCAACATCCATGCAGAAAAATACTACAGGAGATCATGTTGCAACCATCGCTTGGCGTGCTGCAGGCCACTCCCAACAGCTTGGTGCAGCAACACACCCTTCCTTACAACCTGAGGTGCACACGCAGTTGCTGGAACAATCCTGTGGAACACATGGAGCGAAAGCCTGCATCCTAGAGTGCCATCACTTGCCTGATATGCTGTGTGTTGATGCTGTCATCTGTGTACTGGTATCCACTCTGGTCTGCCGCGCACAGCAGCCACAAGTGTGGCTGCCCTGCCAGGCTGCAGAGCTCACTGCACACCGACTCCAGGCCGCGCAGGACTGCATCAATCGACGCTGACAGCTGCTGTGCATCGAGCTTCGCAGCAAACAGCTTGTCAGCTGCACCCACCAGGAGGGAAACAGGGTGACAGGAGGGGGCACAGATGGTGTGATGATGGTGCAACTTGTGTGCGATTGGTGTGCATTGATGTGCAGCTGCTGGGTGTATGCACGAGAGCAGGAGCAGCAAGGGCCTTGCAAGGACACACACCAGCAGCATGACATGCCGTTACCAGCTGCTGTGCTTGTGTGTTTCTGCAAACATGGACAATACCAATGTATGATCAGTGAGGGGCGCTGCAACCAGTTGTGATCAGGGGGTGGCTGGCACTGCCAGCCACTGCGCGAAGTGTCACGCACCTGCGCTTGCTGACAGTGCGAAGTGCTTGGGGCCCAGAGACTCTGCCTGCTGCCGTGCGGTTGCCTCCAGCGTGCCTGTTGCTGCTCGCAGCGCAGACACCTGCTGCTCCAGCTGCTGGTTGTATGCCTCCTCTGCCTGTGTGTGCAGTGCAGGGGGTGGGTGCATGGGGGCAGTGGGTCATGGCTTGGTGTGAGGGGTGCGATGAGGGCTGCATCAGTGTGAGTATGATTGGTGCCGAAGCATGGATGGCTGTGATGCAGCAGGTAGGTAGGATGATCTACAGCAGCTGCATGCCTGCTGGGTCTATGGAACAGGCGTGCTGCCTAAATCACAGGCAACAAATCGCTGTGCACCACCCTCCATGCAGGCTTCAGCAACACAGGAGCCAACTGCTGCTGCCACTGACCTCCAACATACGGACCACCTCCTCATCTGACGGGTCGCCCAAGAAAGTGCCGCCCTGTTTTTGTCCTTGCTTGCTGCCAGTGCAGCTGCTGCTGCCATCCTCCTCGTCACTGCCCAACCGATCTACTGCATCGTACAGGCTTGCATCTGGACCCCGTGCCAGCATCAGCTCGTTGTACTCCTGCTCCTCCTCTGGCGTGATGAAATTGTCGTGACTCAGTTTTGAAGCCAGGAAGCGGAAGACAGGTGCTGTCTCCAGCCATGCAACTGTGCTGGGGGGCAGTTCATCTTTGTAGCCCACAGAGCGGAGGAACTGCAGGAACTGACCCTCCTGCACCGAGGCCTGCTTGCCCCTGATCGTAGCACCTCCTCCGTGCTTAGGAGCCATAACGTGCTCCTATGGTCAGCCCTTGGCTGATCCTGCACTATCTGTAGCTGCTTGGCTACTGACAACAGCCAGAGCTCATGCTGTTGGTGTGCAGCAAGGACGGGCGTACACCGTACGCGGACCGTAGCGAACACAAGCAACTTTTGATGAATTGAAGTTCTTTGGCGTGCAGAGAGTCGTTGCCTGACGGGAAAGCTCGCTGTCGGACGATTCAAACAGCAAGATCTGTGCTGCTTTGTTACACAGCGATGTGATGCTCCTTTCCAGCGTTGAATGAGTATTCTGCGATGAACGTCCCACACACTTATGATGTGAGCGTAATGCATGATATGCATCATATAGACTCCATCAACTGTCCACCCTGCACTGTCATGACTGACATAACAGCCCTGACAAAGCTTGTCTGTGACAGCCCAGCAACACTCCGTATGCTGCACATGATGCTCAAAATTTCTTCTTACACACATCGTGCCGAGGGATCACGCCTTACTTGTCAGCCAGCAGCAGCACAAGAGCACCAGCAATCGCAACAGCAGCAGCGACAGCAGTAGCTGTTGGGGTGCTGTGGTGCATGCATCAGCCATAGATCATGCACAAGCCATTGACCTTCAACAGCTTGAACTACTGCTCACTGAGCGCGCAGGCTGTCGTTCCTACTGTCTCTGTCAGTACAACAAGGCACCGCAGGAGAGCAAGCTTGCGGACTGCATCGGATCATGCTGGGGTCCTTGCATCAAGTGCAGCAAAAGCTGGGATAGAGGCACCTGAGTCCCATCGTCCTGCTGCAGACACAAGCAGCAGCAATGGAGGCAGAAGGCGGCGAGGCAGACCAATTGAAAAGGTGTCCAACGAAGCTGAGGCCAAACAAGCAGGGCATGAAGCAATGCAGCGTCGTGCACAGCCTCAGCTGCCTGACTTTCAACAGCAGCAGCAGCACCAGCACCAGCAGCAGCACCACCACCAGCAGCAGCAGCAGCAGTTGGTTGATGCTGAGCAACAGCAGCAGCAGGAAGCGCAGCAGCTGCCCATCGTCCTGGCGCCCCTGCCAGTGCCAGGCTCGACAGGCAGTGTTGTCAGGAACACTACACTAGGCAGCTGGTCAGCACTGCCCCCAGTTGCCCCAGAGACCCCAGCAGAACAGCCCTCTGCAGCTGCCGACCTGATGCACAGCCCAATGCGCCAGCAGCACGAGCAGCAGCAGGGTCAGGACTGGTTGCTGCCTGACCATCCAGAGCAACGGGAGGGGCAGCAACGGCAGGCAAGGCAGCAGCAATGGCAACAGCAACAGCAGCAGGAGCAGCAGCAACAACGAGGGCAGCGAAACCGCCCATCGCTCAAAGTGTTGCAGCGGCAGGCATGGTGGCAGCAGAAGCAAGAGCAAGAGCGGCAGCGGCAGCTCAAACGTCAACAAGCACGAAAGCTGGTTGAGCAGCCAGCTTCACTGTCAGTGCAGCAGCGGCCGCAGCAGCAGGGCCGGCTCCTGCCACTGCCGCCAATGCCTGTCCCGCAGCCAGAACAAGAGCAGCCAGTGCAGCAGCAACCGCAGCAGCAAGGCCGGCTGCCGCCACCACCGCCACTGCCGTTGTCACAGCAGCAAGGCCGGCAGCAGGGAGGGTCCCAGCTGCACCAGGCCCTGGCAAAGGCTGCAGACGACCCTGAGGGCTGGGCTCGCATGTTGACAGCATGGCTCTCCAAGGCGCGCAGCATAGATGACCTGGAGCAGATGCTGGAAATGGTGCGCGACTCACCTGCCTATAACATCAGGCACACCGCAACCGCATACTTCAAGTGCTCTGAGCTGGCTGCACAGCAGATCAGGGCCCAGCAGCAGCAGCAGCAGCAGCAACAGCAGCAGCGGACAGCATCAAGGACTGCTGGCGGCACTGGGCAAGGTGCAGCAGCGCTGCTGCACCAAACCTTGACACTGCTTGATCAGGACACAGCAGGAATGCTGTTGGCTTGGGCAGCTGGCCAACCAGCATCAGCAGCAGGGGACCAGCCAGAGGTGGACATCCGCGCTCTGTCCACCATTGTGAACGCATGCGCTCGCATGCAGCACACGCTGCCCTGGGAAGTGGCTCTGCTGCTGCTGGACGCCTTCCTGGCAGCAGTCTCAGATGGGCAGCAGTCAACATTGCTGCCTGGTCAGCCAGCTGACCTCAAGTACCAGCAGCAGCACCAGCAGCAGCATCAGCAGGTTCTGCCTGGACAGCACACTCCCCAACACGGTACAGCTAGCAGCAGCAGCAGCAGTGCTGCTGATGGTGACAGTCAGGCAGAGCAGCAGCAGCAGCAGGCGACCTGCCATGCGGTGTCGCTGTTGTGCTACGGCCTGAGCAAGTTGGGGTTCACATGCAGCAGCGCGTACACGTCCGCCGATGTCAGCACGAACCCAGATGAGCAGCAGCAGCGGCTGCTGCAGCAGCAGCAGTACTGGTCCAGGCTGGCTGCGGTAGCTGCACAGGTGTCTGCGGCTGGGTCTGGCAGGGATCTGTCACTGCTTTGCTATGCTTTTGCAACTGGCGGGGTCACGGTAAGTCCGGAGAGCTACTTGCAATGGCCTTGCAAATACACCGGTCTTTGCAGCTGACTGGTGCCCTGTATTGCCAACTGTTGCTTCCATGCCTAGAACCCTTCTCTTTCAGCCAGGCTTGGCAGAGCCACACACCAGCATCTGCTGTCACTCACTGGTGCTATTGCTATGCTGCATTCAACACACCCACATGCTCAGATGCGGCTCCTTGTGCTCGGTTGCCATGGTCTGCTTCTCATGCCATGCTTGCTGTATGTAGTCCACTGCACAACTAGGGCTGTCAGCGAGCTTTGGGCTACAGCATGCGTCGCCCTATGGCACCATTAGACGTGTTGGCTGTGCAGCTCTGCCCATGGCCTGGCTTGTGGTTGCTGTGCCACTGTTGTCAACTGCAGGATGCTGCTCTGTGGGGTCGCCTGGGGCCCTGCGCTGTCGCTCACTTGGACAGCTTCACACCTCAGGAGTTTGCGCAGACTGTGTGGGCCTTTGGCACAGCACGCATTGCGTACAAGGTGACCTTGGGATGCCAGGTGGTGATGGTGTGTTGTGTGTGCGCATATGCTGAGAGAGCTAAGCAGCAGTGACGGCAAGTGAGGGCCCAAATGCAGATGCTTGCAGGGCGACTGTGTTGTCACCGCAGCGCACGGGCTTGCCGCCAGCTGGCTGACGCTGCTGCATGGGTGGCACGTCCATCTGATATGACCCCATGTATACGACAACCCTGCGCGTGCTGACCAAACACTGTTGTGTGCGTTGTCCATGCCGCTGCAGCCGTTGCTGGCCAAAGCTCCTGCAGTGGCTGCCCAGCTGGCCCCAGGATTCACCCCACAGGGCATCGGGAATGTCCTGTGGGCTCTTGGCACCCTTGGTGGGGGCGCTTTCAATCCCATCATGGTTGAGGCCATCCAGGACGCGTGTCTTGCCAAGGGCATGCGCCAGTTCAGCAGCGTCGACCTGACCTTGGTGGTTGGAGCGTTGAGGGCGTATGGCAGCATGCGCTTCGAGCTCGCGGTCGACATCAACCGTGCTGTTGCGCAGACCCTGCCCAAGTTCACGGGCCACAACCTGAGCAAGTAAGATGTTTGACCGAGCGGTACGAGGTCCACTGCTTAAAGAGCCGCGCGCCACAGTGCATCTACGGCTGGAGCACCGTGCCGAAGGCCTTGACTGTTGCATGTCGGGCTTTTCCATAACCACCTCTTGTGCTAACTTACTTCACGTCGGTCTTTTCTGTGTCGACTGTCGTGCGTGAGGTGAGGTGTGCCGTGACGACACGTGGCGTACACATGACTCTCATGTGTGCTGTTTTGCGCAGGGTCCTGTCCGCTCTTGCGTCGGTCTACAGCCTGCAGTTCCCACTTATGGAGGCAGCAGCGGCAAGGCTTCTTGCGCTGATGCAGGTTGGCAAGATCAACGTTCAGGTGTGTGCCGACTGAAGCAGTTTGGTGGCGAGGTGCTTTGGCGCTTCAATCAGAGACTAGACCCTGGCCATTAGCTTGTGTTGTGGCACTCTTGCACCCTTGCTGCAGTCAAGTGAGTGCTGAGTTGCGCTATGGTCTGCCCTGCTTGTTGCGTGTGCTGGCCTCTGCAGGATGCCTGCCACGCTGTGTGGGCCTTGGCTTTCACAAACGCAGATACAGCACTGCCGCTGGTGCCTGATCTGCTGCAGCTGGCCAGGAAGGACATGCACCTGTTGGTCCGCAGCTCAGATTCAACAGCAAAGCTGTGCACCGCCCTGGTCCTCGTAAAGTACCGGGATGATGCCTTTGTCAGCCAGCTGGCACGTGCCTTGATCAGCGGGCATACGGTACATGCAGCTCGGTCAGATGCAGACGCAACAGCAGGCAATGCAGCAGCAAAAACTGGTGCAGGAGCTGGCGAGCTGTCAGGTCAGCCCTCGGTCCTGCACGCGGCAGGCACCAAACCCAGCAGCAGCAAGAGCAGCAGGAGCAGTCCGATGGTGTCGTGGGACCGCCCTGGGACGCAGCAGCACATCGTCAGCATGGCGTCCATGCTTGCCAAGCTCGGGTTGAGCCAACACACAGACCTGCTGCAGGCTCTGTCGGAGCGCTTCCTGGCGCTGCAAGGTCCTCGCACCCACGACAGCCGCCACATCAGCAGCAGCAGCGGCAGCAGTGACACTGCTGCTGCCGATTTCAAGCGCCAGCGCCAGCGGGAGCTGATGCTGCTGTGGTGTGCCGCCGTGCTGGACATGCGGCAGCCGGCGGAGCTGCTGAGTCGACTTCTACAGCCGTTGCAGCGTGCCGAGGACTTGTCCACGGCATGCATGGCCCAGCTCGTGCAACTGCACATGTGGCTACAGGTGGGTGACTGTACTAGGGCAGGCAATGTCCCACGAGCTTGTGTTTAGGCGAGGTACTTGCTCACAGCCAGGGCAGAGCATCATTTGTTGCTTGATGTCAGGTTACTTAACTTGTGGCATCAGATTATATGCAGTGCAAGTTTGTTACACGACAATAAATGTTGGGGCGAAAGCTACACAGGATAGCCTTTGACACTGTCAGGCCTGGCAGGCCGTTGCTGTTTGGTCTTGCCAACGTTGGTTCTCGCCACACATCGCTTCCCCTGGCGTTTTACACTAATACCATCCAACTGTGTGCCTCTTGTCGCGTCTTGCCTTGCCTGCAGACCTGGGGCCCTGCGGGTGAGCCGCTTGCTGCCCTCATCCCCCCTGCGCTGCTGCAAGAGGCTCTCAACACCTGGCGCAGCCAGCTGGTGCCCATGGTGGTGTTCAGCCAGCTGCACAGCCGCGTGCTGGAGCAGCTGACAGCCATGCAGCTGCAGCCCACGTGTGAGGCTGTGACGCCCGACGGGCTGTTCAGCGTCGACATCATGGTCATGTACAAGGGCTGCAGTGTTGCGATTGAGGTCCTAGGCCCCGACCACTACACAGCAAACACGATGGCAGCGTCTGTGCCTGGCGGCAGCCGCCAGCAGCAGCAGCAGCAGCACGTGCTGCTGGGCAGCGAGCTGCTGCGCTTCAGGTTGCTGTCTGCAAGGGGCTTTGCTTTGGCTGCCGTGAGCGCATTCGAAGCCTCGGGGATGGTGGCGACAGCAGCAGGGACACAGGCGCTGCGGAAGCTGCTGACGCAGAAGCTGGAGGAGGCAGTGGCGGTACAGCAGCAGTACATGGCAGCGCAGCGTGCAGACATATCACAATCAGCAGATGGGGCGCCTGACAAGCAGATGCAGCAGCAGCAGCGGTTACAGAAGCAGCAGCGTCAGCAGGGAGCCAGGCCATCCAGCAATGATGACCCGCAAGTGTCCCGCCTGGTGACGCAGGCAGGGTATAGTGAGGAGCAGCAGCGGGTGCGGCGCAGCAAGGCAAAGTACCTGGAGCAGCGGCAGCAGCAGTACGAGCAGCGTGCACTGTCTGTGAAGCAGGCAGCGATGCAGACGCTGCTGTCGGCTGCAGGACAGGCGTCACCTGATGCTGCTCCTGCCAGCAGTGGCCTTGGTGACGGGTTTGCGGGTGTGTCTGATGGCTTTGAGGATGAGCCTCCGTGTGTGTCAGATACTTTTGAGGAGCGGTTTGAGCGCACAGCGCCAGACTCAGAGTTTGACCTGCCGTTGGACCTTGACGGACTCGACCTGTCCTAGTGTTGCAAGGACCTGTTGCGTCGTCATACAGTAACGCCTTGGCTTGGCCCAAGGAAGCAGCTTGAATGACTGCAACCAAAGGATTTGGTTGTAGTGCGACATGCACAGTGCTGCTGGCAAGGGCACATGTGGACAAAGCCATGGGCATGGCCAGATTTTCAGACTCGTCAGCTGTTTTGTACTACTTAAATAGTACTTGTAGTACGACTCCTTGCAACCAGTCAACTGGAATACCAGCGGCTTTGTGAGGGCAACTTGCACCACATCCCAGTGCAGAGTCAGCAAGTGATACACGGCATCCCCCAACTGCAGCACAGAACTTTTGGTGACAACTGTGTACAGATACAACTTGTGTGACCGTACAACTTGTGTGACCGATGCGGCAATCAAATTTGGGGGGAAACCTTGCATTGGTGCCGCTGCTTGTTATTCCAACTATGATGCTACGACCTTGGTGGCTGACTGGCCCCAACACCATCCACACGTGACACCCGTAACACCCAGATGTCAGCAAGTATGTGGTGTCATCATGTTGCATCTCCTGTCGTCAGCAATCATCATACACAACATGCACGGCCTCAACCTCTTTCTTTACATGCTTCGCAACGGCAGCACAGTCAACAGCCTAAAGCCACGGCATGCAGCAGCAAAGCACCTGAGCTGGCACCTCAGCTGAAGCACTCAACATCACTGTACCACACTCGATTCGTCAAACGCTGGACATTGCAGTGTGCACAGCAGACGTGCAGTCAACAGCATCCAAGAACCTCAGCTGGCAGTACAACCAGCACCACTAGCTGCAGTAGCTGCCCCTGCTGCTGATGCTGACAGGGCCTTGCAGACTGGCTT
>QAXK01006311.1:0-13849 GCA_004335735.1 Chlorella sp. KRBP
GCCGCCGCCGCCGCAGGAGCAGCGCTCTATTCCGCCGCCGTTCGATGCGTAGTCCGACACCTGCTGCCAAAGAGTGACAGACAGCTGCGGCATGCAGCACCTCACCTTGTCAGGCAGGTGGATCTCCTCAATCTTGCCGTGCACCACCTCGATGACCTTGCCCAGGGAAGGGTTGCCAGCCGCCAGCAGTTTGGCGTACTTGGCCATGTTGCTCGCCTCCACCGCGTACACCTTGCTGGCGCCCGCCTGCGGGCGGTTGAGTTGACATGCCATGGCCCACTGTATATGTGACTGCTGGCCTGCGCACCTGCCGAGCCTGCAGGGAAGAGCTGAACTGCAGGGGCATGCTAACCCATGGGTCAGCTCCTCCTCCTCCTGGTCGGCTCTACCTGCCGTGTTCAAAGTCAAGCAACTGGCGAGTGCGGCAGCGCTGACCAGCCGCATACAGTACTGCGCGCGTGTACCTGTGCGGCGAAGAGCGACAGCACGCCTGACCCCGCGCCCACGTCCAGCACCACCTTGCCCTGGAAGTCCAGCGGGTTGTGCGTGATGGCGGCGCAGTACAGCCCCGTGCGCACGTAGTCCTGCCAGCACACAGCACGCAGAACGCAGAACGGTGCCACAGGACGGCTAGTCTTGTGCTGTTTGGTGTATCGCTGTGAAGCTGCTGCTGTGCGCCCCCAAGACGTGTTTTCTTGTACCGCCGCACCTGGAGCATGTTTTGCTGGTTGGCCAAGCCAGCATAGTACTTGAAGTACATTTCTGACGAGCCCTTGTCCGTCTTGGCCTCAAACACGCTGCCCACGGCGTCATCCACCACCTCGGCAGCCTCGGGCGCCGCTTGCGCGCCGTTGGGCGTGCCGTTGGACAGGTGCGGCTGCTTGTGGCGGTGGCGGTTCTGCCCCTTGTCCTGCGCCTGGCCGTTCTCGTGATCATGCGCCCCCTGCTCCGCAGGCCGCGCGTGCTTCTGGTGGTTGCCTGTGGGGGTGGTGGCGTGCTGGTTGCTGCTGTTGTGGTGGTGGGCAGGGCGGGGCTGCACCTGTGGCTGCTCCAGCAGGGCCGCTAGCTGCACGGCTGCGTCCGCGCTGTGGCAGCGGACGCACACGGTGAGCTCATCTGCCAGCTCAGTCTGGATGGGCCCGGCGCCACGTGCAGGGCACAGCGCAATGAGGAGGACGCTGGGCTTGGGACGGCACACCTGCATGGGCTCGGTTGCGTGCACGATTGCACTCGAGGTCAGCGAAGGAAGAGCCAGGCCAGGTAAGTGGCTGCTGAGGCGCGGGTGTCTGCTGGCTGCTGAGGACACGCAATGCCTGACGCGTGTCAGTGGGACTGCCTGAGCCGCCTCACCCGCAGGCGGGTAGACGCAGCGGAGACGAGAGGCCTTCCAGTCGCGGCAGAGGAGAGCTTGAGATGCAGGAACGCGCCCTCCGCTGTCAGCCGGACCTCTGCCTCCGCGTCCTGGGGTGGCCCTGCACAGCAGCGGCGCGTGCTGCGCCCGTCCGTGGGTGACCGGCTGCTGCTGGCATGCAGCCACCAGCTCTATGCCTGCAGAAGCGCATTCGTGGATGCTGCGCCATGCTTCAGCAGCTGGCCTCACCCCAGGCCAGGTGGTCGTCCGGATCATCGCTCGTGAGCGTGCTGACGGCACACGGTATTCTCACGCTGTGGGACATGGTGCAGCTTTATTGCTAGAGCAATAAAACTCTGCAAACAAGCCGCCCCTGCTCTCCTCCTCAGTCGCCGCAAGCCGCGACGATGGATCAGCGCATTGGAGAGCGATAGCGCTCATCGGCAGCACTACGAGTGCACACGCCATCCGCAGCGCACGGCAGGAGCCCTCGCACCAGGAGTTGGTGAAAGAGGGGCCAGGAGGACGACGATGCGGCGAGCCAGCTGCACGGCAGCGTGCGTCACATTAGCGCTCGCAGTCGTGCTAAGCGCCCAGGCAGCGTCGGCGCAGGCCACCGTCACCAACAAGCTCATCGATCTCATCTCGAAGGTGCGCTGCAGTGTGTGCAGCAGCAATTGCAGGGCCGCACTGCGCCAAGCAGGAGGTGCTAGCGATCCTGCAGCTCCTGTGGCGTGCCAAGGCATCCAAGGGCCAGGGGGAGTGCGAGTGCGGACCGATCACACACGGGGACAGATCGCGCACCTGCACCTGCACCCGCGCAGAAGAAGTATGACGACTTCATCAAGGAGCTTTCAGCGGACAACATGGACGTGAACCAGCCAGACAGCAAGGGCAGGCTGCCCATTACAGAGGCGGTGCGCACCCGCGACGCCAAGTTCGTGGACGCGCTCATCCAGTTTGGCGCGCTAGCAAACAGCCGGGACCCGGCCACCAAGGCGTCTCCAGTGCAGTACGCCTTCCAGAACGGCCTGGTCGAAGTGAGCTGCTGCGGGCGGTGGCCGGGCGGTGCTCGTGGCGGTTGAGGAGGGTGATGAGCAGCGTCTGACAGGCTGCCGTGGCGCGTGGTGTGTGCGCGTGGCGCAGATTGCCAAGCTGCTGTTGGCATACGGCGCTGACATCAACACTACGGACAAGGCAGGCGCCAAGCCCCGCGACGTGAGTGGCGCTCAATGTGCAGTGGCGGCAGCACACAAGCAGGTGCACAACACGCATACGCCAGATTGCCATATCAGCAGCAAGACCAACCGCTGTGCTGTTTTGGGGTGTGGTGTGCTGCTGCGCAGTTTGCGCCCACCGCCGACATCCGCGCGCTCATCATCAAGTGGGACCAAGGAGGTGCCCAGGAGTTTGAGGACCCACCAGGCACCTGGACAAAGGCGACAAACGAAGCAGGCAAGTGCCACATGTTGAGCGTGTGCAAATCGGGGCAACTCGCGCATGCGTCAAGGCACCAACGGATCACAGGTGGTGTGGCTAGCGTGTTTGCACAGGCGAGAAGTACTGGTACAACGAGCAG
Source organism: Chlorella sp. KRBP (assembly GCA_004335735.1). NCBI lineage: Eukaryota > Viridiplantae > Chlorophyta > Trebouxiophyceae > Chlorellales > Chlorellaceae > Chlorella > Chlorella sp. KRBP. The sequence goes on from QAXK01006311.1 coordinate 2,931, forward strand.
ACCAAGGAGGCCCGCTGGAACACCCCTCCCTCGTGCGCCTGGCAGCGGCTCGAGGTGCAGGGGCAGCCGCACAAGTATACCAACTACGTGACGTCGCAGACTGTGGCCAAGACGCCCACGGTGAGCAACAACAGCGTTCCTAGCCTCACTTGAGTGCGCAGCACTTCAATCTGCTCTTCTTAGTGTTTTGCAAGCTGTTGCTGTTGTCCTGCTCCTGTGTTTGTTTGCAGGCCTTGTCCTGGCGCCTCATCCGCCAGCAGGGCCAGGACGTGTGGTACAACTGGAAGGGGAACGTCTCCCAGGTGAGGCTGTCACACACCTGCATGAGAAAGCGCAACGCCTAGCATCTCTGCAGCTGGCCAGCAGTGCGAGCTTGATAGCACAAGGCCTTAACACCTCTCGTGCCGCTGCCTGTGTGCGCCCACCCTCGTGCAGCTGGCCGTGCCTGACGAGCTGCCCGAGGACATTGTCAAGCAGGCCACCTCGCTCAAGAACGTGCGCTGGTACAACCCCAGGACGCAGGAGTTTGCGTGGGAGGACCCAAAGTTCCAGACGCCCTGGCGCGAGCTGCAGGGAGAGGGTGAGCAGGGGGAGCTGCTGCTGCGGTTGCCGGCAGCACACGATGCTCCATCCATTGACAGCAGCATTGCGCCAGCAGCACGGGCCGCCTTGCAGGTGCAGGATCATGCACGACGATCTGTGTGTGTGTCGCGTGCAGATGGCCAGACGTACTTCTTCAATGTGGTGACGGGCGAGAGTGTGTGGGAGGCCCCCGAGGAACTGGCCTGGAAGAAGGTGCCCTCAGAGTGAGTGGCGTGCACGGGCGGGCGGATGAACGCGCGGGGTGAGCGCGGGTCAGCATCTGTTCATGGTGTGGTGATGCTGGCCTTGGCGCTGTGCAGGGAGCACCCAGGGCAGGAGTTCTGGCACAACTCCTTGACGGGCGAATCGACCTGGGACGTGCCTGGGCATCACGAGTGGGAGACGCACGACAACGAGCTGTAGAGGCCACACCGTCGAGTGATTCACACGCGCGCCGGACCAACCTTGCGTTCCACGCCTGCTGCGTCTGCCACTGATCAGCGCGGTTGTGGGTGCCTCACGATGGAGGCCCACTCAGCCATGTAACGCGTGACGTGCGTGACGGCTCGAGCACATTGGCCCCAAGGCACATGTGGATGAGTCCAGAGTGCACTGCAGGATGGACTGCAAGACTGACAAATTCTCTCTCGCGCGCTAGTGGCAAGTGCTGCTCTGCATCGGCGCGATGCTCGAGCAGTGCCTGCCGTGGCTCGGCAAGCGGCGCAGCGGCACGCGCGACGACATCGAGGAGAGCAGGGAGACGGCCAGGCGCCAGCAGCAGCAGGCGCCGGCAGCACCTGCTAGGCCTGTCGCGCACACTGCCGGCACAACACCACCTGCAGAGCCGCCAGGCGCAGAGCAGCGTGCAGCAGGAGCTCCGCCTGGCAGTGCTCCTTCACCTGCAGACGCTCTAGCTGCCTCCACTGGGCACAGCGGCGAGCGCCTCAGCGGCGCGTGTGCTGGCGAGCACGATGATGGTGCGTGTGGGCGCAGCCAGCCACTGGCACCCTGATCAGCTGGTGCGCACGCATGCATGCACACGCTGCACATCGCCCTGCGCTCCCTGCTCTTGCAGGGCCGGTGCAGCAACCCCCGGCGCCACCAACCGCCGACGACGACAGCGCGACACACGCCACTCGCCTCAGCGCAGCCCTGCAGGCCAGCACATCGCATGCGCCTAGAGCGCAAGCGTCACAGGAACTGCAGGACCTCCAGGCTGCGGCATCCGCCCCAGGCACCACCAGCACCTTCAGCGGCCCTCCGCACGAGTCCACATTCCTCCTAGGCTCTCCCGCAGGCACCACCGGCCCCTCCACCACCGTCACATCCTCCGCCACGCTCTATCCAGGCGTACCGGGCCAGCGCTCCTCCAACCTGCAGCAATCGCACCCGCAGCAGGGCAGCAGTCAGTTCCTTCTGCACCAAACCAGCGGCGGAACGGGCACCCCGCCAGCCTTCAGCCTGGACGTGCTCATAGGAAACCTCCGGGCCTCACGCACAGTGCCCACGCAGGGCGCAGCCAACTTCACCTCCTCCACCACCTCCTCATCCGCCGCCGTGCTCTCCTTTGGCCCCACCGCTACTACCGCACAGTGGCGCAAAGGCCTCTCCCAGGGCACTAGCAGCGGTGCGCTAGCCAGTGGCGCAGTGGCGCTCACAGGCAGCGGCAGCCGCACCTCTGCAACGGCAGCGGGCACCGCGCCCAGCGCCCAGCTGGCCACGTACACTTCTGCTAGCAGCAGCGCACCGCTCGTCGCGCCGCTGCCGCGGGCCTCCGCCGTCGCATTGCCCTCATGGGGAGCAGCGCTGCAAGCCTCGCTTCACCCCACCGACCAGCAGCAGCAAGCGGTGCCGCTGGCGCGCACAGGCAGCGGCCGCCCGGCGTCTGTTCCCACCAGCCGCGGAATCATTCACGGCACCAACGCTCCAGCCATGAGCGCCGTCATCAACGCGGCCATCGACGCCCTGCCCCCCACCGCCGCCTCACCTGACACCACAGCTGCCTCCACCACGGCACCGTCGCACCACCCGGCGCCAGCCTACCCGCGGTCCGCTGGGGCAGACAGCTCTGCAGGTGGAGGCGGCGGCGGAGGCGGCGGTCTAGCCACGCTCATCAGCTCAGCCACCGTGGCGACGCTGCCAGGGCCCTCGAGCCAAGCCCGGCCGCCAAGCAGCACTGTGGGGCACAGGCAGGGGCAGCAGAGCTTGACGGGCTGGAGCATGGTGGGGCGGGGCGTCAGCATCGACAGCCCGCTGCATTCGTTCCCCACGTCAGGGGATGCGGCGGGCGCGGTGGGCGCGTCATGGTCCTTTGCGCATGGACCGGTAAGTGCCACAGCTCGCTCAGGACGCCATACTGCTGCTGCTCTGTCCACCTGCTGCGTGCACCTGCTTGCTCCGGACCTTTCTCTCCACCCTGCTTCGTCTCCTTGACGACTGAGCTCCTCTGGCGCGGCAAAGTGCGGCAGTGTGTGTTGACCTGCACGTCCTTGTGTGCGCAGGCGAGCCAGACGGGGCGTCTGCCCACCACCGCCTCCGGCACCTCGGTCGCCACCACCGCCACCCTCTCCCCCGCCCTGGGCCTCCTCATGGGCAGCGCACAGGACCACCCACCCTTGCCACCCGGCACCGCCACCGCCACCACCACCACGAACTCCACAATGTCTGGCACCGCGCCGCACGCGTCCTCCGCCCGCACCCCCGACCTCTTGGCCAGGCTGGCGCACCGCTCCAGCGCACAGCAGCCACAGGAAGCGCACCACCAGCAGTTCCTGCTGCGGCAGATGCTCCACGACCAGCAGCAGCAGCAGCAGCGCGCGATGCTGCAGGGCGCGGCGCTACGCAGCGCGGCGGCAACGGCAACGCACACTGCTCCCTCCTCCCGTTCCGCCGCCGCCGCTGCCGCACCATCGCAAGCTGATGGCGGTGCGGCGTCGGCACGTGCCAACACCAACGCCAGCACGACCAACAACAACAGCAGCAGCAGCAACGCGTACGCGCAGAGCCAGGCGCTGACCAGCCAGGGAGGTGCGATGCTGCAGAGCGGCACGGGCACAGCACCCTCCAGCTCCTCTACTACCTCCGCCACTGCCGCCGGATCAGCCACACTTCAAAACCTTGTGGGATATGGAGCTGCTGCCATGGCCATGGACGAACTAACCTCGCTTCCAGAAGACGCGGCGGCGGCGACGCCGTCCCAACAGCAACAGGCGCTGCAGGGCACGAGCTCGGGCGGTCTGTCATTTCCAGCTGTCGGAGCCACGTCCAGCACGCTTGGTGTGCTGCCCACGCTGCACGAAGCGCCGCAAGGCCCACCCAGCCATTTCCACCAACAACACTCACAGCAGCATGCACGCTTCAACCCATTCGCCGTCACGCCCTCCACCGCCGCCACTCCACCCTCCTCCACACCGCAACTGGCAGCTTCTACGCAGCTTCAGACCGCGCCCACCTTCATGCCCGCTGCCCTCTTTGGCCCCCCTCCCGCGTCCCAGCACTCCACCCCACCTTCACAGACCCACCACCACCACAGCCACCACCATCCGCAGCCGCACCATCAGGCCAGGCGGCAGCAGGTCGCCACGCGTGCCCTGCGGGAGCTCGCCGCCGCTTCCCGAATGGTCTCCGTGGTGCTCCCAGACGCGGTGCTGCTCTCAATCCTAGGGTCCGGTGCCCAAGGCACCGTCTACAAGGCCAGATATCAGGACCGTTTGGTGGCCATCAAGGTGGTGAGTCACCAGGCGCCGTCCAACCCGGAAGACACGCTACTCCCCTCGACCACCACCTCGTTCACGCCGCATGGTGGGGTGGCCTCCACCTCCACTGTTGCTGGTGCGGGCATGGGTGCGGGTGTGGCTGGGATGCATCAGCGGCCGCTAGGAGTGCGCAGCGCGGGGGCAGCAGGGCATAACTTGAGCACTGCGGCAGCGGCACAGGTGGCGGCGCTGCTTGGGGAGCAGCAAGGCATGGAGCAGCACCAGCACCAGCAGCCGGTGGCTGGCCAGGTGGCAGCACGCGGCAGCAACGCCAGCAGCAGCGGCATGGGCGGGCAGGCGCTGGAACAGTTGGAGGCGGTTAGGGCGTCGGGTGGGTCGGTTGTGTCGGTTGCCCGGCGTTCGACCCGCGCCACGGCCGGCGCCGGGGGCATGTCTGGAGCAGGAACGGCTGACTACTTGCCAATCTCGGCTCTGCATGCGGGTATGGCTGCGTACGAGCAGCAACACACGGACCAGCAGCAGCAGCAGCAGCAGCAGCAGCAGCAGCAGCAGGGCCGGCAGGCGCCCACAGCGCAGCACAGCTTCGACATGCTAAGTACGCACCAGCGCCTCCCCATGGCCCGCTGGCAGTGGGCACCCGACCAAACGCTCACCAGCATCCAGTCCCGCGCTATGCACGCTGTGGCCACCGCCGCCGCCGCCGCCGCTGCCGTGCGGGGAGGCGCGGGGACGCCTGGCCCCGGTATCAGCGGGCTTGGCTCTGCCACGTCTACGGCCACCGGCCACACGAGCCTCCTCAGCGACAGCCAGGGGCTGCTGTCCAGCCTAGGCAACGCCCTCCCTGCCTTTTCGCTGGCGGGCTTGGGTGGTGTGGGGCAGGGCATGCTTCCGCCAGGGCCTGGAAGCAACATCCACATGCTGCTGCCGCCGAGCAGCCTGACGGGGCTGGGCGGAGGTGGAGGCGGCGGTGACGGCAGTGTGCATATGCGCAGGGGCAGTGCCACGCCTCCTCCGCCGGTGGTGGGCGCGCTGGAGGGGACGACGTTGGTGCCACAGCTGTCGCCTGAGCAGCGCAGGCTGCTGGAGGGTCTTGTTGGTGAGTCGAACTGGCTATGCATTGTGGACCACAAGATTTTGGTGCCACAGCTGGGATGGTTGCAGCGCCTGCATGCTCACAAGCGCTCAGCTGACTCACAGCTGACCTGACAAACAGTGCAGGCTGCACCGCAACGCTGACGACTCATCCCACAACGTGCAGTCAGCACCGTGGAGCCTGTCTGCCCTGCCCTGGCGTGCCTACAGGTCTCACAGCCGAGCACCCCAACATCGTCAAGGCCCTCAAGGTCGTCGTGCAGCACGTGGGCCGCCCTGACCTCCCTGCTCTCGTGCTCACCCGCACGGACGGCCCCACCAACACGGCCACCGGCGCCCTCGGCGCCCCACGCACCGCCGGCGGCAGCACCATCGGCAGTTCCCTCGCCACCACCTCACGGCAGCACCCGCCTTCCATGGTCAACGACCACCCGAGCGGCCAAGCGGGCTCGTCCGGCAGCGCTGCCTCCCCTTTCCTCGACGCGGCATCGCTGCAGGTGGGCAGGCGAGCGGACGCTGACATGTCGCGGGGGGTGTTGTCCATGCAGCTTGGAGGGATGGCGCTGGCTGCGGCAGGGTCGACGATTCATGAGGAGAGGGAGGGTGGGATGAGCACGACAGTCACGACCACGGCGCCTGGTGCCCAGCTGACTCGCGAGGAGGAGGAGGACGACGAGGAGGAGGAGAGGGACATGGCCACGCTGGGCACTTCAAGGGGCGAGCATGTCAGCGGCAGCACAGTGAGCACGGCAAGAGTGGCGGCGGCGCTGTATGGTGGTGGGAGTGGTGCGGGGGCGGGGCAGCGGACGTCGTGGCGAAGCAGCAGCCAGCGCGCCAGCAGCCATGCTGCCAGTGGGTCGGTCCGCACGGCGAGCACTGGTGTGGTGGCGGCTGAAGGGCGGGGGAGGCGCAGCCACGACACGATGAGCATGGGTGACGGCAGCGGTCGCGGGGGCGGGAGTGGCCACGGTGGCGGTGCGCCATCGCACGAGCCGTCAGCGGCTGCGTGGCACTCTGCGGCCTCGTCGCTGCACACGACCGGCAACAGCACCGCATCTGGCGCCACAGGCGCGTCCATCCCACGCCTGGAGGGCGTTGGCAGCGGTGGCCTCAGGGCGTCTTCTCAGAGTCGACAAGGGGAGCGTGCGAGTGGCACTACGTCGTCCTCGTCGCAGCAGCCGTGGGTGTCGACCTGGGACCTAATGATGACCAGTGGGAGGGACCCATTCAGCGGTGGAGCTGCGCTGCGGCCTCTGCTGGACAACCAGCACCATCACAACCAGTTGCTGCAGCAGCGCGGCTTGTTTCCACTGCAGCAAGAGTCAGTTGGCGCCTACGCTGGCGGCCCCTCTCAGGGTTCCGCTGCGGCCTCCACCTCGCAGGATCTGCCGCGCCGTGGGCAGTGGGCGGGACCGGGGGCCGGAGGTGGCGTGAGCGGGTCGACGCTGGCAGGTGGCAACGGCGGGCACAGCAGCGGCATATTCGAGCCCTCTTCGGCGGCCTCGCTGATGCTGGGGGCCGTGGATCATGCCTGGCAGGCTGAGCTTGTGATGCTCGATCCCGCTGCGGTGGTTGACGAGGGCTTGGGAGAGGGTGTGGGAGGCGACTCGCCCACGGCGGAGGGGGCAGAGGCGGGCGAGGCTGCGGCTGCTTTCCAGCTTGAGGAGGGCGGCGAGGTTGGGGTGGTTGGGGCAGCAGGGCGAAGTCGGTGGGGGCGAGGGCCTGGTGCGGCGCAGGGCGGCAGGGCGATGGGAGGAGGGAGGCGGGTACGTGCGAGCATCAGCTTTAGCGTTCGTCCCATCACGCACAGCCCTCTGCGCCAAGGTGGTGGTGACGGCGATGGAGGCAGCAGCGGCCTGAACGCAAGTGGCAGCGCCCTGCCAAGTTTGCGCCCGGCCATAAAGCGGGGCAAGAGCGCGGACGTGCTTGCGCGTCACCGCTCCGTCACATTCGCGGCAGCAGCGGAGGGCGGCGAGGCACAGCCGCCCGATGGGAGCCCGACAACAAGCTCTGGCGTTCAACATGAGTGCCCGGCTGGCTCATCGTCAGCGGGGGGCGCAGGCGCATCCTCGGCTGCAGCGCCAGCAGCAGCAAGGGGCAGCGCGGCCACCGGCGTTGCTCCTGGCGCGCTTGCGCTCAGAGCGTTGCGGCTTGATCCGGCGAGCAGCAATGCTGCAGCGCCTGCAGCGCCTGGTAGCGTGGGCGGCAGCACAGCCACGAGCACGGCCTGGGCAAGCGCGCGCTCCTCGCCGCGGCGCAGCCGCAGCCTCAGTGTCATCAGCGTCGCTTCGGCGTCTGGGCGGGACGTGGCCGCGCCGCACGCGGTCACATCCAGCTCCCTCGTCCAACAGCTCATCGTCGTAGAGGGCGAGGGTCGTCCCGGCGAAGCGACAGCGGGGCAGCTGGAGGACTGGGTGGCGGGCGCGCAGTCGGTGCCACTACCTTTCGTGCACCAGGGCGAGCACGCGACGCAGGCAGACGCTGCAGCGACCGTGGACCAAACTGCCGTGCTGTCGTCGGTGAGCGACGTGCTGCCCTCGGGAGCCGCCACGCCCCGGACCGTCCGCACCAGCACCAGCAGCGCCGGGCACAGGTGAGTGACCGCGTACGCAAGCGCACGCTCAAGCAGCACGACAGCTCGACGAGCAAGTGTCGCACACTTGACGCGATGTCGCTGTCGCTGTCGTCTCGTGTGTGTTTCTTATCGCAGTGGCGCGTTGTCGCAGGTCGGCGGCGCTGCGCGCGCTCAGCGATCGCCGACCAGCAGCGGCTGGGGTGGGCCCCGAACGCCCCCCTCGACGCTGCTCACAGCAGCAGCGCACGCAGTCGTCGACGCTGACCGCGCAGCAGCGACAGCCCAGACCAACCCCGAGCTGCAGCAACGCCTCATGGACATGTCGGTGAGTGGGCCTCAGCGGGTTGGTCGTGCTGCTGCATGCCCTGCGCCGTGCACGACACCCTGCGGCCTGCCATGCAAGCCCCTCTCGTACACGTGAGCGCGCGTATCGTATGCGCCCCTGCAGGTGGTGCAGAGCGCCAACATTGGGCGCCTTGTGGAGCTTTTGGCAGGAGGCGGAGGCGACACTGGCGACGCGCGCACTTCTGCACCCTGCTCACACCAGGTGGGTGACCCGTGCTTCCTACGCAGCCCAGCCGCATGCAACTCAAACTCCCTAGCTGTGGGCTCCCAGCGCCCAGCGACCCAAAGGCTAGCCCTCTGGTCTGCCTGGGTGCATCCAATGCCAACCACCTCAACGCCGCACCAACCACCTCAACGCCGCATCACCTGCAACCGCATCCCCGTGCCGCATGATGCAGGAGCTGCGCCTCAGCACACGCAGCACGCGCCTCAGCGGCGGCGGCCACCTCGCCCACGGCCAGACGCTGCGCAGCGGCAGCTCTTTCCTGCGCTCCGCCAGCCAGGACCGCACAAGCTCCACCACCACGCGCACCACCAACACCACGCACACCTCCCACACGTCCCGCAGCTCCGCTGCCTCCCACCACGCCTCCTCCACCGCCGCCGCCGCCGCCGCCGCCGCTCCTTCCGGCACCTCAACCAGCACGCCACCAGGGCGCTGCTCACACAGTGGCCCCTCCCGCCGCACCTCCCGCATGCAAGCCTTAAGAGCGTCCGCCACGGGCCTCCCGTTCATGCAGCCCACCGCCTCCCCCGACGGCTCCTCCTCTGTCGCGCTTGCGGGTGCGGGAGCTCTTGTGGGCGCGGGAACGGCCAGCTTGGCGTCGACGTCGCGCCCGCCGCTCTCCCCATCCCCCACGGCCGCGTCCCCACCGAGCACCACGCACAGCAAGCAGCAGCGGCAGCCGCCGCAGCAGCACAGCGCGTCAGGCGCGTCGGGCAGCACCAGCGGCGCCATTGAAGGCGTGCAGCTTCCCCCCGTGGTGGCGCCCATGCGCCACTCAAGCCCTAAGCAGGCGACGACGGGCGACGGTAGTGCCGCCAACGCAGCAACACCTACGGCGCCGGGCCCGTCAGTGACTGCCGCCATGCACGCCGGCCGCTACTTAGGGCTTGGCAGGGAGCCGGGCGACAAGTGGTCCGCGGTGGACCAGAGGCAGCACTCGCTGCTGCGTACGCTGTACAGCCACGGGTCCAGCTTCCCTCTAGCTCCAGCTCCAGGTGCGGCTCAACTGACATGTCCGGCTGCACCACGCCACGTGCAAAAAGCACTCGTTTCATGCACACTTGCACAACCTCGTCGTGATGGATGTTGTCAACGCCTGTTTCGTGTCTCTCCAGGTGTCCCGAGGACGTCAGCGTCAGGCGGGGTGCTGCCACCCGTGACTGCAGCCGCCACACCTCCACTGGCCACGGCGCTTGGCGTCAACGAGCCCGCCGCGCCGTTCTTCATGGCGGCAAGCACGGTGCATGCTGTGCATGCTGTAGCCATGGGCGCTGCCGGTGGGGGCGCTGGTGCAGCGGCGGCGGCGGGTGCGGGTGCGGGCGGTTTCAACCGGAGCTTATCGCGGCCCTCGCTCACCTTCTCCTCCACCGAGCACAACACGGTGCTTCAGGGCTTGCCAGGCATGGGCGGAGGGTTTGGCATGGGCGGCGGAGGCGGAGGAGTAGGTGGCGGGGTGCATGGGGCTGGGTCTCCGAGGGTTGGGGCGGCGGGGGCGGCGGGTGGGGCGGGGCAGCGGACGTTCTACCGGACGTTCATCGTGCAGGAGCTGTGCGAGCACGGTGCGCGTGCTGGGTGTTGCGAGTGTGTCGAGCTTAACATCTAGAACCGCCATCTCTGGCAAGCAGATGAGCATACTGTAGATGTGTGAGGGGGCGTGGGTTTGCATCGGCTTGGACACCGCACGCAGTCCACTGGGAGCCACATGGGCGTTTTTTAGATGGAGCCCGCAACACACAGTCGCGTGCAACAGCGTTTGTTCCTATGCGCACGTGCCGATGGCAGCAGCTGTCGTTCTGGTCCTCACGGGGTGTTTGTGTGACGTGTTTTGTGTGACTGCAGGTAACCTGCACAGCGCCCTGCGTGCCTCCATGCTGCACCGCACCAATGTGGAGGCGGACGTCCAGGTGAGCAGGCTTGGGCACGTCTAGGGAGGCCAGGTGCTTTCTACCTGCAGTGCCACCAGCACATGCATGCACCAGCACATGCATCGACAACCGCACCAGCACATGCATCGACAACACGTCCGTGCGTAGCCGTGCACACCTTGCCTCTGCACAGCCAGATTTCACTTCCTGAAGTGACGTATGGCGGCATATGCACACACCTACGGTTGAATGAGTCGATGCCCAAACGCTAATCAAATGCAGGAGATTGACCTGGGCAGCCTGCTGTCCATCCTGCTGCAAGTGGCGCGGGGCATGGCGTACCTACATGCAAGTGGACTCGTGCACGGAGGTGAGGGCACACCGGAGGGGGCGGCGTGATTGCATCGCCACCGTTGCTGCTTCCGTGCCTGCATAGCATGCACATGAACCGCTGCAGTGCACAGCACGTGCACATCCAACTCACTCACTTCTTCATCCACTCTCTCACTCACTCACTC